>JARFIZ010000316.1:0-18371 GCA_036325965.1 Sinopyrophorus schimmeli
CAATAGTACATATACTTATAACAACGAACATAATTTCGATCAAAATATGTATTATCCCGCTAAATCTTTATCTAACACTTCAACTTATTCTGCACCCAACTATTCAGAAGCAACCTACAACATAGAGTGTAAAAATGATAATCGTAAAAGGGATCCTACAAATGCACGCAATGATTCTATTAATTATTATCATCAAGCCAAAGCGCAACAACCGAAACACAACACAAAAAGTAGCAAATCAAACCCACAACCAAAGCCTCCAATTAATTGGATGACGACTCCCGATTTTAGGTCACAACCTTCGGGAACCGATTATCTTGTTCCTCCACCTTTTACTAAGGACATAGATTACAATCCGAACTCGTTCTACTCGTCAAATTCGTTCGCATCGTCGACCCACACGTCGTACTTTAATGCAACTTCTTCGATGTATCCACCTCCAGAATTTCAGAATTCTATAGCAGATAATCGGAAGACGTTTGATAGTACCTTACCTATAATATCGACGAACTCGGCCCAAAGAAATGAATTTGAAGAAAATCAATTTGCTTGGTCGCCCACGAAATTGCCTCAATTTTTAGACACGTCACACAGTTTCGTTTCCACAACTCTGCCAACTCTAGTTGGAGATTTAGCTTTGGGAACCATTCAACCTTCGTTTGTTGATCAAAAACTTGATCATGGAAATGCGAGGGACCATTTGGTAAAACCGAAGGAAACCAATAGAAGATCTAAAACACATCCTATAACTTATGATAATCAAAGCAACTTTTTGTCTGTTAGTCAATTAGTTGAGAGTAAGACTGATCCAACTTCCACGCGATCCACCAATCGCAGAAATAGTGTTAATAGAAATGTAAAAACGCTTCTCAAAAAACCAAACACTCTCAGAAGTCCACCGAATCCAAAGAACATGTTGACGGAACTGGTCAACCTTTAATTGTAGAAAAGAATAATAGACTGAAACAAAACATGAGGTACAATATTCCCAACAATAATGAAAACTCGAACTGGATTCCCGATTGCAATAAACCAGCAAATAGGCATCCCCAGAAAAGTTCGCATAGCAGCTATTCAGCTGAAGCACTTATTGGACATCAAGATCATACAGACACTTCTGCTGCTAAACAAAGATATAGACAGCAGCAAAATTATGCCACTACCAACAAAACGCTTCCAATTCCAACGTTTTTGTCTGACAACATTGTACCATACTTTCCCCCCGTTGAATTACCACAAGACAGTAATTTTGCTTCGTCAAATACTAATTATCAAAATAATGCATTGTCCCACAGTTTTACTAGTTCTGTTCAGAACAACGTTTACGGTGCCAGTGGAACTTCTATACCTTCGAGTTATTTACCATCGACAGGTCTGGTACCTGAATATAATTCTCAAGATTATTCGACTGCTTTAGTTGATACTGACAAAACGGTGAACTCGAAGCAATGCAACAGAAACGATCCGATTAAACACGGAACGACTACAAATAATAATCGAATCGAAGAAAGATCTAATTTAACTCAACAAATTGGTACGGATTGTTCTGCGAATCCAACAACCAATTTCTTAAAAAACAAAACATAGACCTACAAATGAAAATAATGTACCGGGATTAGTTGACTTTGGTTTTCTCTCAATGCCGAGCACAATAAATTCTCCGATTTTACCTGACGATTTTCATGGGCACTCAAATTTCTTGCCACCTCCGCCTACGCCCAGCCAATTGTACTCCTGCAAAAATCCACTTTATTCTAAACAACCATCGGAATTAAATTCCAGTCCTTTATTACCTGTCGCACCTCCTGTTCCTGTTACCAGGAATAACTCGCAACATTTTGAGGTTCGACCACCAGCAGTAGCGCTGGTTCCTCGTTTACTAGTTTTAATTTAAGCGCAATTTTCCGGAAATCAATAAGGTAAGTTTATTGTTGTGTTTTGACGAAGTAATTGATTGCCATTTTTTTTAGGGAACTGTGCCTTTACATGGTTTATATTCTGATCATTCCAAAAGTAAAAATTACAATTTTCAAAGAAATTACTTGAGCAGTTCCGTGCAGGTAAAGTTATAACATTTTTGAATTATTAATAATGTTTTTGTTTTAGGTTTCGTTTAATAACAAACCGACTACCTCTTCTAGCTATGTTAATTCAATTGCTACAACATACGCAAATAGTAACTAGAACATTTAAAGGAAATGTATTTTATAAATACATTTGTGTCTATTGGATTTCCAGATCTACAGGACTTACACATGTAATATAGTTAACTAAAAGTTTACAATATTATTTAGAAGATCGAATTTATTGTAGATATAAATGTTCGTTATAATTTAAAAGTGTACCTGATACATTTTGAAAGTAAAACTTAATTATAAATACGTCTAATTTTGTTATTCGGGATAAGTGTTTGAATGAACTTCATTGCAATATTATAGGTATTAAGCAACAATTTTATAGCCATTAAATTTTATTGAAATTTATGAAGAGTTATCTAATGGTTAAGAAACTCGAAATTAATTGTAATTGTATATAATATAAAATTTTACTATTAGTGAAAAATAACATTATTTAATAAAATCTAGAAATGCAGGTGTGTAAAAATTATATACTGTGGGATTATTCGCTCGCGCATAGTATTCAAAGGAATAGCAGCATACAACTGTGCTAAATCCCATGCCCATAATATACCATACCAGAATATTTCCCAAAACTTTATTCTTCATATCAATTAAACCAATAGTTGCACCAGATGCAACGAATGGAAAAAATAATATGGGAAGATAGAACCCAAGCGCTATACTAAACATATACTCGTGAAATACTGCAGAAATTAGGAACACGACCAATCTCGCTACAAATTTATTTTTCGGCACTATTATTTCGTAGAAGTCCAAGTAAATATATTCGTATAACCAGTCGTGAACAACTGTGTTCCAAGTCCGATAGTATCTTCCGAATTCTGTGCTTGTCCACCATTTCTACAAATTAACACATCACCTTAATTTAGGGACGATTATAATTTTAACTCACTTTATAAAACAGGCGATCGGAAAACCTTAACATTTCTGAGAAAGCATTAAACCATGAATGTAAAAGAGCATAAAAAGCTATAAGCAGTATCATCATTGCGTCCATCGGATGCGTTAAAATTGCAAGGAAGAGTTCTTTCTTCTCGTAACTTCTTTTGCCAAAATCTCGGAATTTTAAGTAAAACGAATTTTTAACAACAAAACTAAGGAAATACAAGGCGAACCAGAATTGGAAAAATAACAAAATAACTTTTGTCCAGTTAATCCTACTCTTTGATCTAAAATTTTTTATTGTTATGTTTATTTATCTAGCTATCAGTTTTACTTTGTTACCACTAACCTGGGATAAACATCGCGGTATACTAAAACAGGAGCAAAAGAGAAATACAAATAGTTTGATAATGTAGGATAAGACACTGGAGATTCTCTGGAGGGTTTAATCCTAAATGCCTTTGGAGCGTTACTTCGCACAAATGCATGCACCTTCATCAATAATCGGCACTAAAATAAAATTGCAATAAAATAGAAGTACATATGCATTACCGAATTATGTATCTTACCGCTTCTATAAGTATTCCTAAACTTAGAGGAGGATTCAATTTATAAATGACGGTAGCTTTAGCTGCAAAGTACATAAAACTAGCATAGTATAAAATTAAGATTATTAAAGCACCATAATCCACGATTGTCATCAAAAAAGCTGGAATTGAATAGTTTAATTTGAATTAATATATAATTGTTAGAGTTACTTACATTTAGAGTCTATTTGAAGTCGAATTGTAATGTATATTTTGAATCCAAAATAAATTAAAATCGTAGATAAAAACATGTACAACCATATTAATAAACAATAATGCAAATTTGCAAACGCTACTGCTAATAATGGATAATTGAAATTGAGTCTGAAAAAAGATGATTGTTTTAAATGTGTTTAACAAGGATGATTGTAATCAAGTAATTATTTTTTATTTCGTCGTGTTTATGATTTACTCACTTTACTAAATTTGAATTGCTCTTGATTTAAATCGTTCAAAACTACACAAGTTATTGATATTAATTTATTAGATCTATTACCTGAATAGGAATAGAATTAGCCATTTAAAGTAAAATTGCTTTGAATACTCAGATATTAGAAAATGTTATTAATAATTACTCTCAGTAATTTTAAAAATAGTTATCACATTTCTTTAAATTTTAGAAGTACGGACTCCACTAAAACTTTTCAGGAACCGTGATAGTAATATGATGAAAAAAAAAACATAAAATAAAAATGTTTCTTATAGCAAAATAGTTCTCTTTATACATACCCTCCTTCGTAAAAGTATTCCTTTGCTAAACCTTTTAAAATCACACATACAGCAATCACTACGAATATATTATACACTGTAACAATATTTTCGTCTTCATTAAATAGATCTGTTAATATTGAATTTCTGTCTTTGTAGACTTTTATTGGTAAATTGTCGTGTTTAAATGATCTAAAAAATATACAAAAATTGTTAATTTATCCTTAAATAAACATATTAAAGATATATCTCACGTTCTTTTGGTATGGCTATTTTTTCTAACCAGCTTCAGTTTTTCTTTCTCGTCCATTGGTACTGCGAATAATCCGATTTTTTTTTAAATCTGTTAAAATATTCTATTATTATAAATGGTAAAAATTTATCTTCAATGGACCGATTGATTATAGATCATATTATCAACTACATTATGGATTACCTTTGATAAAAATTGGTAGATAATTTCTGTGTCTTCAGTGCACAAATTTTATGTAGAATAACTTCATTTACGAACTTGGAATTAATATTACCTAATGCTTTTTAAGAAAACCTAATTTATAAAATATTATTTTAATCTTTACAATTACCTAAATATTTATAATTGATATGCTCTTACGAGGAAGCACTTAAAATACAAATTTAACTTAACTGAATAACTACTCTCTAAAGTAGTACATTGTTAATTTGAAAAGTAAAATCTAGTTTTTGTTATCTGGTGTGCTATTCTCCAATTGGCGAATTTATTGAAATCGCTTAACATTATTATCGCCACATGAAATTCGCAGATGACCCGAATCAAGTCAACTGGGCCCCCCATTTTTCACTTGATCTTAATATTTAAGTTCATGTTTTAATTAAAAGTAGTCGTTAACCACAATTACATCCTAAAACAGTTCTTTAAAATTTTCAATTTAACAATTTTTTTTTCAAAACAATTTTTGGGCATTTTAAATTAAAAAACTAATTGTATATAAACCGTTATAGATGTCTTAATGAAATTTTACGGAGTTACTGTGTAATATTTATATTATGATAAAAACATTTTAAAAGTTTAGGTACTTATTTATTAATATATTTTTAATTGCCTTTTAAATAAACAAATCAAAATATTAATGACTTATTATTGTCAATCGGACAATTATTTCTTTACGCGTCATACTTTTAAGTTCATTAATCGTTTTTCGGAATGTTTCTTTACTTAGGTAAACAAAATTAAACAGAAACGTTTTTCGTGAAACGTGTTTATTTTGATTACAGCATTATTAATTAACTAAACAAACTTAATTTTTGTATTTTCTCGGCAAAGGTATTTAAAAGAATTTCTTAAAAATTTCATTAAATGTTATCACAAAAAATAAATTGATTTTTAATTACAATACATATCACCTTTCAACAAAGTCAAATAGGTATATACAATGACATAGTTAAATTAATCAAAATCGTTACAACTAAATGATCTAGGAATCACATAACTACTTAAAGTTGCATTTTCTACAGGACGATTTTGTCTAGCAAAATATTCGATAGTGTAAAAACTAACAACAATACCATGACCTACACCAACGGTGGTCAATAATAATATGGCAGGCACTCGGTTCGGTTTTAACTTCAGAAAAAAGAAACCCACTGTGGCGCCGAAAAATACCATAAAAAGAATTGGATTAAAGAAACCAAATGCGAACCATAATATGTAATCGTGTGCTAAAGCCGACACAAAATAAACCATTAATATGCATAACAATCTATAATTCGGTAATACATTATCGTGGAGGTCTGTATAGACATAAATGTACAACCATTCGTGCACAAATATATTCCACGTTTTATAATATCTTGCAAAAGACGTTGAAGTCCACCAATCCTAAAAATCATTCCATTACATGTTTAAATAAAGTTATACACTGTAATGGTGATACCAAATGTTTATTACTAAATCTTACCTTATAAAATAATCGATCAGAAAATTTTAATAATTCACAAATGCCATTTGGAATAATATGTTTAATTATATAAAAACCGGAGGCTATGTTCATGAATCCACAATGACCATTTAATAAAGTTTGTGTTACGATTTCTAACCATGTGTACTTTCGCAAGCCGAAGTCCTTAAAAGCTTTAATGAATGATGATTCTAGAAGCATACTTATGAAATATATGGTTGCGATTAATTCCAAGCAGTTTTTAAAGAAAGCTTTCCATCTTATGTAAGGTAGTCTGGAATAATGTATAATCAAAATTATTAAATTCTCAATAGTCACACAACTCACTTCGGATACGTATCTCTGTATATAAATGTTGGTACGAATAGGAAATATAAGTACATCCAAATATCCGGACATAATTTTTGTTTATTTGACTTATATTCTACAACTCTTCTTACATTACTTCTGACAAACGCATGCACTTTCATTATAAGGCGTACCTAAAATTAAACCCAAATTGATGTAACTGCAGTGCTTCTCCTTTAATTTCATTTAAAATTCCGAATTCTTTATTAATAATTTACTTACCATTTCTGTTAAAATGGACATTTTTAATAGAACCGTTAGATATTTAACTGCTGCTATTGTAGTTAGATAAATAAGTGCAGGATAATAAAGAATAAGAATGATCAAGCATAATCCGTCCCATGATTTTTGAACGCTTGCTACAACATCATTTTTTACTTACAGAATTACAAATTAAAGAAAAGAAATGCTTACAATTTTTTCTTAAACGTATTCTAATAGTTGCCCACAATCTAAATCCTAAGTAAATTAAAATCGTAGATAAAATTATCAATAACCAAAGTACAAAGCACAGGTGCAATTTGCTGAATCCTCCAATAATTAATGTTAAACCAAATTTAATTCTGAAAAAGGATATTTAAAATATAAGTTACTTTATAAAATATTTGATTACTACTCACTCTCCATTATAAATATAATCGTATAGTAATGATTTACTAAATGAGCATAGTAGCAATGCCAAAATAGCGTAATAAATACGTGCAACTATTTTATTTGATAAATAATTGGTTAAGATAGAATTTTGGGCTATAAATACTTTTTTTGAGTACTTATGTTCTGCCATTTTCGAGTGTGTTGTCGTTTTCTTGTTGGACATAGCTATGACTGAATTATCTTATAAAATACCTAAATCAAACGTTATATAATTACAATTTTATTGCACTTACGTTTATTCTGTAATTCATAGGAATCAAATTAGATTTAGAAACACAGTTCATAAAATATGAATGTTCGTCTACGTGTAAAGGATGAAGTATAAATATGTTTTACTCATAAAATTACATGAAATAAAATATTTATTATTTTGTTAATTTATATTTTGTAATTGAGTGATAAGTATAGATACAACTTTAATAATCTAAATTTAATACAGATTAACTATTGAGATTAGATGTCTATATTAAATAACTTATAACACTAACACTAAAGTAGCTTTAAAGTAATCAATAAACCAATCTCTGATATGAGACAAATTTAACAACATTGTCGTATAAATATAAACAATAATACATAAGCGTCGAAAAACGATTGTTAGAAATATTTTAAAATCCTACAGAATCTACCTTGTTTAAGAAAAAGTAATGATCCTAGAAACTGATATGTAATGCAGCATTTAAAATACTTAATATCTCTCAAACCAATACAGAAGAACGTCAAATAGGATACATTGGCAATTATTTCTTTGGATCGAAATTGCATTGTTGCACTACTGAAAATGTATGTTGTAAAAAACTGAAGTGAATACTTTTCTGACTTGGTTATTTTCAATAATATACAAATAACAAATAACGTAATTGGATGGCATTTTAGAAATCAGAAATTTGATTTGGATGTTGTTTATTAATTTTTTAAAACAAATTTCTATATCCAATTATAAATATATTTATAAATAAAATCATTTTAATTTGCTTCAAAATGCAGAAATAAACCATTAGGTATATTAAATTTCTCATTAATCCCAAAAGTTTCTAAATAAAACCAATTAATTTTTTTTAATAATGTAGGTATATATTTATTTGAACAAGAACAACCGAACGGATTTTGACCTAGTAGTGCCAATTATTTTTTTAGCAATACTGTTGCTATCACTTTGATAATTTTTTTTTAAATATTAATATCAATTATTATTAAAAAAGAACTCATTAAGAACCACCAGAATAATTTGCGTCAAAACAGATTATTGCAATTTTTTTTTTATTTTTGGCTATTTGATATTATTAGTTTTTTTTTAAATACCAACACGGATTATAGAGTCCTTTCGTGATAATCAAATATAATCCTGGCAATTCCGATTTTTGACAAATCCGAATTAATAAAACTTGCTTTAATTGTATAGGTATTCTAATACGTACATAAAACTAGTTTATTAAAGTTATCTTATTAAATCTAAACTAATGTGTATTCTTATTAGTTATAACATTAAATGTAAATGTGTATATTCACATTTGAAATGTGTCTGTTCAGAAAAAGAAGTGAAGAAGAAATAGGAGCCGATGATGTTTCTGTTGTCCTAAAGCCTTCCAATTCAGATGGTTTCCTTCTTAACTTTAGAATAATAATCAAACACAAGATTTACAAATTTATGATCAATGTAATATTATTTTTGACAAAAAGCAGTTTACATATAATTAACTAATATTGCTAAGTCAATTAAAATCCTTACAACTAAATAATCTAGGAATCACATAACTACTAAAAGTTGCATTTTCTATAGGGCACTTTCACTAGAAAAATATTCTATAGTGTAAGAACTAAAAATGATACTAGGACCAACCCTTATGGATACTTATAGATAATTCAGAAAACACTTTGTTTGGATTTAGCTTAACAAAGAAAAAACAAAATGTAATTACAAAAAATAGTACAAACATCACAGGATTAAAGAAACTAAATGAAAACCATAATATGTAATCGTGCATCACCGCTTATATGCATATCAGTCTATAATTTGGTAATACATCATCATGGAGGTCTTTATAAACATAAATATACAACCATTCGTGTACAATTACATTCCAGGTTTTGAAAAAATCTAGCGAAAGACGTTGAAGTCCACCAATCTTAAAAATCATTCCATGAAATAATGTTATTATAGACCAGGGGTCGGCAACCTGTTTGTCCGTAAGGGCGCAATACTAAATTTGAAAATCACCGAGGGCGCATATTTTACAGATAATCAACAGATATAAATAGGCATTAAAAAAAAACAGATTTTTTATAACTTTATTTTGTTGGTGTCATACATAATGATACATATAATTCAGTGTGAAACTTTACATTAGTTCAGCGAGGGCGCATTAAAATCGATCGGGGGCGCCATGGCGCCCGCGGGCGCCGCGTGCATACCCCTATTATAGAGTATAATGGTTGAATATAGTGATGAAAAAATCTATTAACAAATCTTACCTTAGGGAGCGTTCAAGTATTACGTAACGCAATATGGGGGAGAGGGGTCGACCATCGCGTTATGCATCTTTTTTTTTTATTTAAATAAAAAGCTAGGGAATTACAATTTCCCAATTTGGCAACTCTTTTCGTTTATGTATCACGGGAAAATGGTCACTTGGTTGTTACGTAACGTTTAGGGCTGGGGGGAGTCTGAAAAACGTTACGGCGCGTTACATGGGGGGGGGGGGGTCAAAAACCTTCAAAAATTGCGTTACGTAATACTTGAACGATCCCTTATAGAATAGTCGACCAGGAAACTTTAATAATTCAGAAATGCCATTTGGAATAATATGTACAAGTATATAAAAACCAGTGACCCAATTTAATAATCCACAATGAGTATTCAATAAAGTTTGTGTTGCGATTTCTAACCATTCAAACGCTAAAACAGTTCTTGGTGTTTGAGTACGGTCCTGAAGTTGTCCAGTTTCAAATATAAATTAAACCTTATATATTTTAGAAAACTACCAAGAATTTCAATTCGAATCAAGTGGTAATCGTTTAATAAGTTTTGAAATGCTTAATCGCTTGTCGATCAAAAACTCAAAATTGAGGGTTTAATTAAAATAAAGTAAGAACAAATACGTTTGTAACACCCTGTATTATGTTTTTCTTTTAACAAAATAAATCGATAATTTTATTTAAAATAACCGAGGTTGTTGGACTTATCGCTTTCGATATCAGCTAACTTAGCTTTGGGGTCTGCGGATATTACTTCTGTCAGCACTTACATAAAACTTTCGATTTCTAAATCATTTTTCAATATACAACGAAGTCTAACGGTTGTGTCTTAATTGTTATTAAATATTAGTGCATCTGATTTTTATTAAAGTCCTTCGTTTAAGGTAAATAGTAATTCGAACGATTTCTTTTAAAATTCACACATTTCGTAAAAGATTTCAGCTAATAATTTTTTTCAGCTATTTTGCTCATTTTATTAATTTTATTTTCTTATGTGTTTAGGAGAAACCGAATTTCACCGTCGATGGTTCGAAGGCCATTCCCGGCGAGCCAAGCAGAGGTATCCGCAAACGTCACCACATCTGCGATCGGACTTCTTTCAGTGAGATCGTTGAACCATGTTTTCCAGCTGATTATGGAATCAAAGGTAGGTCCCATCTACTTGGGTTTGTTATTATCTCTGTTTCTTCTGTAATTGTTTTTGCCTATGGTTTTTATTTGTAACATCGACACTCGGACGTATATTATAATTTTTCGAACATTTGACTGTTCGGTTATTTGTGACCGTATCTTGAGAGACTTTTTCGATTCTGAAAGCTCGTTTACCGGAGCAATAAATGAATTGAAAACATTAAGAAGGTCACATGTTGAGTTTTGGAAGATAACGTGATCAAAGCTTCTGAAATGTAATCGTTATTTATAAGTAATTATAAAAAGAATGCATTCTGAAATGAGTTAATTTTATAATTGATTTAATTTCTTTGATACTAACTTAGATTTTGTTTTGAATCTTTTTTAATCATTATCATTATTTTAACCAGATTGCTGTCTAATTTAATGTACTGTAAATAATATTTGATGATGTTCTAATATCGGTACTTCCTCAACTTCTGAAACTTAAAGAATCTCTTACAAAAATTAACTATTTTCATCTTCTATTAAAGGGAAGTAAATTAATTTAAAAAATTTATTTTCCTTAAAATCTAGTACCAAACTACCCACTTATAAAAGTAAAATGATTTATTAATTACGTTTGGTAATTTTTTACACGTTAAAGTGATTGGAGTTTTTAAAGTTTAAGGGTAGTCGATCTATTTTACTTGTGTTTAATTTAAAATCTTTTAATACGTCTCTGTTTTATTAAAATGCGTTCTAGAACGTGACTAGTATGTACACTATTTTGTACAACAACAATCGGTGCCAAAATTATATCAATTTTTAGATAATGCATTCGTTTTATATGTAGTTTAGTTTTGATTTATTAATTTTTTACATTTTTAGAAGTTAAAAATTTATTGTTTAGGTGTTACGTTAATTAGTCAGTTTTTATGTATAAAAAATTAAAAAATGGATGAATTTTTAGTAGTAACTTTGTAAATTACTATTGATGTACTTTGGTTTTAAAATCTATTTAATTGCTTTGATATTAGTTTAATTGAAACCTCTGCATTTTATTAAACAACACTTTTTTTTATTTCTTTCTTCTCTATGGATGGCTGTGCTATAATAATCAAGTTTTTCTTTTAAAATTTTTAAGTAAATAGGCTGTGGCAATTATTTTTTAAATCATCGATTTGGTTCGAAAATTGAATACTATTCCCACATTTGTAGACACGAAACGGGGTTTAGGTTAAACAAATATTAAAACACAGATTTGCTTTATTCTTTTTGGACAGTTATAATGTATAAATGTCAATCTGTATCACTGGTTCATAATGCCATAAAAATATTTAAAAACAACTCTTGTAAAAAATTTTATTCAAATTTTCGAAATATACATTTCATAATTTATCTTTATATGCTAATTACGTTTTTATTAATAAACTTACAACAACGGGGTTTAATAATTAAAAAATATTGAAGTTTTGGCTATTATTTACATATAAGGTTTATATTTTTAGCAACAATTAAAGACTTAAACAAATTAGTTAAACATTTAATATGTTTCGTTTTAATTTCAAGTGTTTATTTAAAATTTATATATAAATCTTAATTACACCTTTATTTCTAAATTTCTAAACCGTAGTTTGAAAATTGGAATAAACCGATCTTTTAGCTAATATTTACTTATAAAGTTTTATAATTTTTGCAACAATTACAGCCTCACGAAATAATTAAAGCAATTCAATCTAAAGTTAAACGCTCCTTACTTAATGCGCCCCCTATGGAATGTCAGTATTCATGTTCGGAACTACTTTGACTCTTTGATCTATTTTCTTTATATATTTCTAATTAATTATGTTCGTATTTTACAAATAAACTTTATTATATTTTAATTAACATATTGAGGACGGGGCATTTAAACTCTTTAAATGATGTATACTTACGGGGTTTAAGTTAAACAAATATCAAAACACAGATTTGCTTCATTCCTTTCTCACAGTTATAATGAATAAATGCCTATCTGTATCAAATTTATAAGTAAAAACTACGAACTTTAAGTTGATTAATTTAAATTCGTGTACAATCTATTATATTCTTAATTGTATACATTTAATAATTGAAGATAATTAATATTTAACTACGTACAGTTATAAATTGTTATTCAAAAGTTTCTTATTTTAATTTTTGGGCTTAGATTTTAAACGAATTGAAAAAATGAACTATCATATTTATTTAAATTTAATATAATAATAGCTTACTCAAATGATATTTTATTAATAATTTGAAAAATATATGACATTTAAGACACAATACAAACAATAAATATTAATTAATACACTTATTGAAAACTATTGTTTTGTATAAAAATTACCAAATGCAATCAAGTCAAATATTAAATTATTGTTAACATAATCTGTTTCTTTACATTTTAATTATATACTAAAGTTAATTTGTTATGAAACTTTTTGTACATGCTTCAATTACTTATGATAATTACTATTTTAAATTTGCTTATTGTTCTTAAATCACAAATTGGCAACTTTTAAGTTTGGGCTTTACTCATAGACTAAAACTACATTTTATAAAGTAAAATATATAAATAAAGTATTCTTTTGAAAAAAATTTCTAAATAATTAATAAATATAGTTTACAATAATTTGAACCTAATAACAGAATACTTTTCAAATGATTTTACACTTGTAATTCTGTTTCAGTAATAAAATCAAAAGGTTTATTATTGAACACTGTACATTTATAAAAATATGCATACCTATTGTTTTGCAATTAGGAAAATAAATTTATTGGTTTGCTTTTTACTTTAAAACATATCTCTTAAATTATTAAGTTATATTTTTCATACTTGAAGAACTAAATATGATATTTTTTGTACATGCTTCAATAGCTTAAAATAATTATTATTTCAAATTTGTTTATTATTATTAACACACAAAGTTTCTTACATGATTTTATCGGCTTAGATTTTCAAGAAGTTGAAAGAAATCAACTACCTATTAGGATTATTATTTAAATTTCAAATGTTAATAGGTTCCTCGGGGTAAATTATTAATAATTTAAGAAATTGTATCACACGTTAGAAGCAAAACAAACAACACATGTGAATTAGTACACTTATTGAAAAGTAACCTTGGTTTGTAACTATTTCTATTCTTTCTCCAACATTATTAAAATGGTTACTGTGTTAATTATTAACAAATAGGCATTATTATATTTCACTGTCAACTAACGGCAATATGTCACTTTGACACATTGTGGGTTGTACATAAGAATCTTTCTATATAGATATATAAAATGCAATTTAAAATTGCATTATCTATAATTAGATGCATTTTCTTTATACAAAAAAATCAAAGTTATTTTTTATAACATAATTGTAGAGTGACTTTTGTTTATTTTGTTTGATATTGTGTTAATTAAATTTTAACGATTATTAAAGACTACAATCAAACAAGAACTGGGATCGATTTAAATACTCTTTTCAATTCTACTATATATGTAGTACTTGCGTCCTACTATAATACCTGAGAAGGTATTATCATTGAGGCAGGAGGAATCCTGCTAGTCACGTCGGGGTTTGTGCGTATTCCTCCCCGACGAGACATGCCAATGACTACATCTGATCAGTTATGTTAGGCTTTACATGCTGAACTAATAATATCCCGCCCAGGATAATATAAGTTCACAGTGGAAGACTATACATAGTCTAGGGCGCAAGTAATATTTTGTTTTTTCAAAAAAAAAAAAAAATTCAAAAACTTGCATATCCCTCTTCTATTTTCACATACTTTGTTTTACCAGCACTCACTTGTAACCTGCTCTCTCCAAGTTGTTAAATACGTACTGCCCTTAATTAGCAACAGTACAACAAAAATAAATTTTAATGGAACCTAATATTTTTGTAACATTGTGTATATGTGTTTTGGTAAAATAAAATAAATTGATAATTATGTTTAAAATTGTCAAGGCTTTTTTTAATTGGCTTCTGATATCAGTTAAATTGATTTTTGGGGTCAAATGATACGATATCGGTATTTACATAACATTAGAATTGCTTTGTTTCGATTCTTAAATCATTCTTTAATAGTGTCTTTAAGTGCGAGCTTTTCAAAATGTGAGTTTCAACTCTTAAACAAAGGCGAACGAAGCATTATTACTGAGGAATGCTTGCGTATATTTAGACGTAAGTTCCGTTAATTTTTTCTTAATTAAAATAAAAGATATTAACAATCTCATCGTTATTGTATAACTTTTATATTTGTTAAAAATACTTATTGCAATTAAATAACATACCTATTGTATTTTACAGTGAGAATTGATATGCAAACAGAAACCGTAAAAGCTGATCAAAAGCTCAAGTCCTGCTCCTATATTCTTATCTTTAGTGAGCGAATAATTGATTTTATTCCGATTGATTTTGGAGAGCTGAAAGTACTTATGGTCGTGCAGAAAACTTAATAATTGGTGAGAATACCTACTATTCTAATCAATTTTTCTGAATTAAAGCCTTCAGCTAGAAAAACATATTTAAATACTTTAATTAAAATGAATTGACTGCACTTTAAGAATTGAAACGAGATAAATATTAGTTTAGATAAAAACTTATCGGTTAAGTTTCCGAAAAGAAATTGAATTTAATAATAATTATAAAAGAGCATTGAACACTTAATATAATTGTGTTAAATCAATGCGAAACAACAATCTAATATCTGAAATTATAAATTTCCAATTTGCACTATTAATGTAAAAAAATAAAATATTAACAAATATTTTCAACTTTATTTACAACACTAATTTTTAAATCAAATTAGAATAGCAATAATAAAAACAAATTAAAATAATATAATTTTTACCACGAAAGAAATGAATATTAATAATTAATTTTTTCAGGACATTGAAGCAGGAAAAAAAAATAATGCCTGTCCTTTTTGCAAGTTATAGTTTTTAAACTAACAAACATTAAAGTTTTGGTAAATCAAAGAATAGTGCAATATAACTTTTTGTTTTTGGTTCAACTAAATAATAAAGTAGTGTGTATATTTCCAAATTTATAATCGGGAGTAATGTAGCAGAAGCAGAAGTCCGAATGAAGTTATAGTTTGGATGGGAGATCATCGGCGTATCCTGAATTGTTCTGGTGAGTCTTTTCTTGTGTTTCTAGCTTTGTCGAGATGTCCAAAGGCCTTTGGTTCAAACTCATTTTACCAAGATTTTCAAATGATTAAAATTAAGTTAATTGTCCTATATAGTTCACTCCTTCTCAGAGAGATGGAATATGAATGCACTTTTTGAACTTTAATTAATTAAATTTGAGTTTTCTTATTTGGTTTGGACCATTTTACAAAGATATGTATTTGCCTTTGTTGAAAATATTTATTGCAAACTTTCAAATTTAATAGAATTGTTTTTTTTGTGATTATTAAAAATATTAGCTTTTCTCCCAGTTCACTCTTAGCTCGGACAACAACCTATATTATTTATTATTAAATTTGGTTTTAATTTTATTGTTTGGATTTAAATAACGATTAAGAGTTGTTATACAATTAATTTATATGTTAATTATTTCAAAATAAGATACGTGCCAAATCGGCATAGAGCGCAATGTTAATTTTTCGACCAATTAACGTTAAGTCTTGAGAAAAACGCGCTTGAAGCTTTCAAAATGCTGTAACTCCGCTTTTTGCGAATTTCGTCCAATCCTTTAATTTCTGAACGTTTCCAACCTTTACGAGTCGGAATCCGGTCTTAACTCAAAATTCCCAAAATCGTCAAAAATCGAGAAAAATTATGGATTAACCCCTTTGTTGAAATTGGGGGAAAATTTTTAAGTAATGGATTTGCTTTAAATTTTTCGGGAACGTTCCTTTGGAATCAAACCGACATAGCCGAGCCATTCTTCCTTGCTCTCCCTTCAACTTCTATGTTAAAATTAATTGGAGTTTTTTGAGAATTCAAACGCTAAAACAGTTCTTGGTGTTTGAGTACGGTCCTGAAGTTGTCCAGTTTCAAATATAAATTAAACCTTATATATTTTAGAAAACTACCAAGAATTTCAATTCGAATCAAGTGGTAATCGTTTAATAAGTTTTGAAATGCTTAATCGCTTGTCGATCAAAAACTCAAAATGGAGGGTTTAATTAAAATAAAGTAAGAACAAATACGTTTGTAACACCCTGTATTATGTTTTTTTTTTAACAAAATAAATCGATAATTTTATTTAAAATAACCGAGATTGTTGGACTTATCGCTTTCGATATCAGCTAACTTAGCTTTGGGGTCTGCGGATATTACTTCTGTCAGCACTTACATAAAACTTTCGATTTCTAAATCATTTTTCAATATACAACGAAGTCTAACGGTTGTGTCTTAATTGTTATTAAATATTAGTGCATCTGATTTTTATTAAAGTCCTTCGTTTAAGGTAAATAGTAATTCGAACGATTTCTTTTAAAATTCACACATTTCGTAAAAGATTTCAGCTAATAATTTTTTTCAGCTATTTTGCTCATTTTATTAATTTTATTTTCTTATGTGTTTAGGAGAAACCGAATTTCACCGTCGATGGTTCGAAGGCCATTCCCGGCGAGCCAAGCAGAGGTATCCGCAAACGTCACCACATCTGCGATCGGACTTCTTTCAGTGAGATCGTTGAACCATGTTTTCCAGCTGATTATGGAATCAAAGGTAGGTCCCATCTACTTGGGTTTGTTATTATCTCTTTTTTTTCTGTAATTGTTTTTGCCTATGGTTTTTATTTGTAACATTGACACTTGGACGTGTATTATAATTTTTCGAACATTTGACTTTGAAAATTTGTTGCTCGGTTATTTGTGACCGTACCTTTGAATTTTTTTTAAATTCACAAAAAGAATTAAATAGAATCAAAAAATTAATTTGATGTAAAATCTAGTGTAATTTTAAAAAACATGTTTTTTAAGCAAAAAATAGAATTGCTTTATATTGCAAGGGGATGTTCCTACGTACCTTTAGTAACTATACCCGGTGTCATTTCCTGGCACTCTTGCTCTAAAATAAAAATTTTCGATAAAACTAAATAAATAAAAAAAATACCCTTTGTCTCACAAAAAAAATCGTAGCATCCTTATTTTCCATGCAATCGTTACAAGCAAGACGGATTCGGAATTCTGGGACTTTTTTTACATAACATACATGTAAAATAAGTATAGGGCGCAACGTAAATTTTTCGTTAATTAAAAATTACAATTTATTAATTTATCAAATTTCTACTACTGAATTCTTATGTGTTTAGGAGGAGTCCAGTTTCACCGCCGACTTCTTATATAGAAAAACGATAATGCCTTTTACTATTTACGATAAATAAAGGCTTTACGAAAATTGGACATGGGTTGGCTTTAAAACTGGAAAGCCTTTTTCTAACTTTGTTATGAAATGCAGTATTCAATTATTTTCTTCAGAAATATATTCTGGAGGA
The DNA here is from genome assembly GCA_036325965.1 of Sinopyrophorus schimmeli. NCBI lineage: Eukaryota > Metazoa > Arthropoda > Insecta > Coleoptera > Elateridae > Sinopyrophorus > Sinopyrophorus schimmeli. The sequence continues at coordinate 18,305 of JARFIZ010000316.1, forward strand.
CTTCTTATATAGAAAAACGATAATGCCTTTTACTATTTACAATAAATAAAGGCTTTAAGAAAATTGG
>JARFIZ010000317.1:0-33380 GCA_036325965.1 Sinopyrophorus schimmeli
TATGTATCAATATTTTTTATGAATGTATAGATTATTATAATATATAAATAGATATATAAATTTTTTATTTATTAAATAATTTTTCTTATAATTATAAATTATTACATATTTACCGAGTCATTGTATAGTGAATTTAACTTACTTTTTTAAATTTTTGTTACACATATATGTACCTAGATTCAAATCCGCCTTTTAGAATTTATTTTCTGGCTGCAATGAATTAATTGTGGGTACATGTTGGCACGAAACGGCTCAGATAATATGAGTTAAAGCAGATATTTAGTAAAAAACAATTTATTTATGAAAAAAAGTAGATTTAAAACTAATTTATTAAAATTTATAGAATAGATCTTTTTATAATTGTTTAATAGCGATTTTAAATTAAATTAATTTTAAGTAACCAGTTTTGTTTAGGATCAAATGAAATCCATCATCAATTTTAGTGTTTATAAAATATTATTTTATGCAACGTTATAAAATTCGAAATTATTATCAGTACACAATGTTGCAGACACGAAGTGCCCGTTACTTGCCACCCGATCACCATTGTACACTTGGACGAAGACGTTGTGGTGGTCAACAAACCTGCCTCTATCCCCGTAAGTGGCTATGAGACTGCCATTATTTTCCATTATTAGTACTGTATATTGGTGATGGTGCATCAATTGTATTACCTTTAATGTGTTTGTTTTTGTTACCACTCTTGCGCTGCTATCTATTTATCAACTCACCTTTTAACAACTTTTTAATTTGAAAATGTAAAAGGAACTAACCTATTTTACAATTCCTAAAATAAAATAATCGACTCCAGCAAAAGAAAATATATTGATACCTACTTTTTTGGATTTTTCTATGTCGTTTTCTCTAAAGTGTTAATTACTATGATAAAGCTACTTCGTAACAATAAATTAAGGTACCCATTCATTTACAGTACGTCTACAGTCCCAGGGCAGAACGATCCGGACTGAAGATGAAAACTGCTTGGCGCTATACTAGTCAGGTATTTCAAAAGTAGCGACTTGCAGGTCTTGAACTGCAGGCAAACTAAGATTTGACCATACACACAATAGTAGCGTCAGTTTTGTTTTAGCGATTGCTAAATTAACAATGCTTTCAAATACTTATGCAATTTGAAATAATGCTTGCAGCACTTCTTGTGCTTTTATTGTTGCAAAAGCTAAACCAAAAGGTCGACAAACAAGTAAGTTGTTAATATAATTCAATAAAATTATTAAAAACGAGGTGTTTTGCTCAGGTGTCTTCGCTGTTGAATCTTACTCCACTTACTATTGCTTAATTCTGACATATTGCTAAAAATTTGAAAAAAGTTGGGAACTGAAGATCCGAACTGACACCAGTTTAACCTTAGATTTTATCAAAGCCACGGCCTGGCGTCGGGCCGTATGTGTATGGAAAAATTTTAACTCAAAATCGGCAGTCCTGGACCGCAAGCGAACTATATCTGAATGGGCACCCTTAAGGTACCCAGACCGGTCAGTAACCAATCTTTTACCCAAAAAGGTTTTTTTGCGTTTGGTATTGGCTTTTGCAACAATAATATCATAAAAAGTGTCGCAAGCTTTTTTTCTAATTGAATAAGTTTTTGAAAGTATGGTTATCGATCGCAGAAACAAAACTGCCGAAACTATTGTATGTGTGGTTAAGTCTCAGTTCGCCTGCAGTCCAAGAACTACAGAACGCCTTGTTTCAAATAACTGACTAGAGGGTACCTTTACTCATTGATTTTATTTTTAAAAAGTATAATTCATACAATTAATTTTTCTCAGATAAATCAACTTGTCACTTAATGAAGCTTTCACTAAATAACGTTTAGTGTAAATACCGCAATAATTAAAATTTTGTGGCTTATCATAGTTGACAAAAAACATATACATAAATATGTACGTAAGTAGGTAACTGCATACAATATGTATGTCAGATGAAACGTGCCTTTTATTATTTTTTTCTAGAAACTTCTCTTTTACAAAAAAAGTGGTTGCATGACACATGTAATAATGCGTGTACCATGCAAGCTTAACATGTATTCTAAAACACTTACCTTATTTTTATAAATTCAAAATTTTAAATTATACGTAAACAATTTTAATAAGTCTTTTGTGGTGTTCTTATCACCATGTTTTATGTTGATTTTATCTTAAAAAAAGTATTAAATTTAAAAATGAGTTGTTTAAATATTTTTTTTTTCAATTTAAAATATTGAATAATTTATTAAAAATCTGAATTAAAATTATTTGATCTTTTTCGCACCCAGCTTATTATACATGTTTCCTTTGTGTTCACTTTTTACTATCATTTTACTAACATAGGTACGATATTCACTCTTTTTATAACTTGCAAATATACTCTTATGACGTTGGAACGATCCTAAATACAATCCAAGTGACACCACAATACATAAGAATTGTAGTCAGAGACCTAAACATGCACATCTATTTGTTTTATTGTTTTATATTTCTCATGTGTGGACTGTATTTAAAACTTTATGAAAAAAGCTATTTGTATTGTTGGTTTATTGCAGACATGAGACCCCTGTATTAGCAAATCCAATCAAGCTAATTCACGTTGACGAAGACATAATTGTTTTGGATAAACCGTGTTCACTCCCGGTGAGTACCGTGTGAATTCGGTTGTCTTCAATCCTCCTTGTACAACAAAATGTATAACATGACTATTTTTTGGTATAAGCTAAAGTATTATATTTTAATCCTCTTGTAAGTGTTTAGCAATTGTACTAATTAATCGAATCTAATATTGATTGTTTAGTTAACTTCACTCACACTCAGTAAATTAATTACAGCAGCAATTTCAGGATAATATTGATATTAATTAATTTAGTACCTACTTTTTATTATAATCGGTTTATTAATATTGTAGTATTAATTTTTATTTAGTTTTTGTGTAGCCTGTGTATGTCTCGTGTGCAGATATATATATAGGAAACTAACTTACTATCTCAGTTTATTTATGTTTAAAAATGAAAGGTCTTTGACTATAATTTTTTTTGTATCTTATGTGTTTGTCCACAACCTCGATTCAACGCTCTAATGTGTATATATTAATAACCAATATCCTTATAATCTGTAATTTTTATAATTTAGCATGTGTATTCCAATTGCTCATTAAGGCTGCTACATTCCACATTTTGTTTTTAAAGTTTATGTGTGTTTTTTTATTTAAATATGTTAGTTATTGATTTTTGTACAATGTTTGTTTATTGAAATTTTGGTGGTAAATATTTTTTGCAACTACTTTTACACAATGATTAATTATAATTTCGACATTCTACGTTGAATAAAAATCATATTACATTAATTTATAATAAAATTTTACTACTGATTGAATTAACAAATTGAAAATATATTCAAGTCCCTACTTGTAAATATTTCATTTTGGTTTTAGTTTAACAAGTTATTTCTAATGCCCATTCACAGAAATTTAACTAGTATTTTAAAAATAACTGTAGGTAAACTTTTTTTTTAATTTTGAGTAATAGCTAAAATAACTTTAAAATAATTTTGTTTGTAATACTAATAGTATAGTTTCAATTTGATTTTATGTAGGGGTTTGAACTATACTGGCTATTTGCGGTGTTTATGCGTGACACTTAGCGATAATTCAAATTATGCTTTTTGCACAGAAAATATTTTAAAATTAAGTAAACCATGTACAAATGGCCCTTTAGTGTTAGTTTGAGGTAAGCAAACTAAGTATATTTTGATCACACGGCAGTTTTTTAAAAAAAAATTCTTATACATATTGACTTAAATCACAGGAATAATAATTGATTCCAGAAAAGTTATTTATTAAAATCGGTAGTTATATTATAAGTAAGAAAATATCATAGGGTATTCTATTTTAAACTTCTTTATAATCCACAAAATATAATATTTGATTATTTTTTTTTACTATTATTATTATATTCTTTGCTACATTATACAGGAAGTTGTTGTTAATTTAATAAAATATTGATCATTGTGTAAAACAATTGTACTACAAACTGCAAAATGTCAGTTAAATTAACTCAGAAGTTTAGTTCATATGTATTTAGAATTTGTACCTGAATTAAAGTAGTTTATTGCTAAATTCATTGATTAAAGTAATATAGATTAGTTATTGTTTAAAAAAAATACTTAAGCATTTGTTATTTACTTTTTACTTGAATTAGAAACATTAACAAAAATCAATACAATTATTAATTTTTTTAATAAATAAATTCATATAACCTGTTGAAGATGGTGGATCTTTCAAGTAAATATAAGACGTTATAGTAGTTTTTTAGTAGTATAACCAGAGAGTGATAGTCCACTGACAGTGATTGGCTACTTTAAGAAAAAATATTTTGTGTTAGGTAACACAACCCTACATATTTGTTAATATTTTTACTGAGTATTTACGAAAGTATAATGATTTCTGTACGTGGCTCATTTCTAAATTCTTCTAAAATTACTTCAAACTTAATTTTCGAGTTATTTAAATTAGGACTAAATTTTGTTAACCAATTGATATAGTTGATATAAATACCGTGCAACATTATTTTTTTGATGTTTGAATTTCTTGAGCGATATTAATATATTGGATTTGATATTTAAATATTTCTACTTCCGCTTGGATTTTTCACCATCTTAAACTTGTAGCTCTATTAAATGCTACACAGATTCTATTAAATTATTTTTTTTATACACAATAAGCATTTAAATAGAATTATATTTTAAACTATGTTTTTCAAGGTTCATCCATGTGGGCGATATCGACACAATACTGTGGTTTTTATTCTTGCTAAAGAATATAATTTAAAGAATTTAAGAACAATCCATCGGTTAGATCGGCTTACTAGTGGATTACTATTATTTGGTAGATCTCCTAAAAAAGCTAGACAAATGGAACATCAAATTCGAAATAGATTAGTACAAAAAGAGTACATTTGTAGAGTAGAAGGAGAATTTCCTGAGTAAGTTATTACTTCTCTTAAGGTATTATTATTGTCTAATATGATATTTTAGTGGTGCAATTGAATGTAAAGAACCTATAGAAGTAGTCAGCTATAAAATAGGAGTATGTAAAGTATCCCCTAAAGGCAAGGATTGTATAACAAATTTTCAAAAAATTGGATATAACGGAAAAACTAGTATTGTTTTGTGCAAACCAAAAACTGGAAGGATGCATCAAATTAGAGTACATTTACAGTATTTAGGTATTAATCCTAATAAAATTTTTACAACGAAGCATTTTATAACTATGTTTTAATAGGATATCCTGTAGTAAACGATCCACTTTATAACCATGAAGTATTTGGGCCAATGAAAGGAAAAGGTGGCGATTTGGGTGGTAAAACTGATGAAGACCTAGTGAAAGATTTAATACACATTCACAATGCAGAAAACTGGTTAGGTATGGATGGTGATAGTGATCTATCCATGTTTAATCCAAGAAAAGGTGATTTGGATGATTCATTGGTAGAAGTTTTGGAACCGAAAGGTATGGTTATTTACTTTATATTTTATTGCAATTCTTCAGTTGATAATAATATTTTAGGTGGCGATGATGATGTAGATTCTATTTCAAGAGAGCCTTCTCCCTGTGATGAAAATTGTGAAAATAACACAACAGTGCCATGTAATACTAAACCTAATTCCCTTAACTGTAGAAGTGATCGTGATAAAGTCACTGTAGCGACGCAAACTGGTCATGAAGCTCCTGATTTAAGTTTTAATCCTGATAAAATGACTGTTGATAAACATTGTTATGAATGTAAAGTTCGATACCGTGATCCAAAACCTCAAGATCTTGTTATGTATTTACATGCGTGGAAATACAAGGTACTTATATAATACCTGTTTGATTTTTATTTGTAGTTAAAGTGTTATGTGTTGCTTTTAGGGACCTGGTTGGGATTATGAAACGGAATTACCAGAATGGGCTAAAGTTGATTGGATTGAGTCAGATAATTCAGGGTGATGACTATCATGATTAATTTTATTTAGTATAAGTCATTTTTGCTTTTTTGGTCTGTCTTTCCAACATCCTTGTGAACAAATCCCTTGCAGGTAGGCGGGGTCCAAAGTACTTTATTCTAAAATAATATCTAATCCTCTTTCATGAAGCTTTGTACTAATTTAATAAATAGGCGTTGATCGCTTTTTATTTTTGATGGCACAAATTTTTAATATTTTAACATTATTTTCCATATTTTAAAAGACATTAAAATTCAATTACTAATTTATAAAAACCTAGTGTTTTAACATATTTAGTTTTTATGTTGTAAATTACGACTACCTCTCCATTACTAATTCTAAAATAAACTTTATTGTAAAACTTCTTAATTTTTTATATAAAGTTATGCAAGATAATATTTACTTCTATATTTTTTTACACTTTACACAAAGTTCATTATAAATATATTCGCTTTTAGTATCTACCTATTCTAAATTCAAAATTGTTGGGTAGGTCGTCAATATTTTATCAAAAAGTACTGAATACAGTAAAGTTGTGCCTTAAAGTGTAAATTTATATATATTTTAAGTTTAATTGTATCATCATTTTTACACCTGGACCCTTGCTTATAGTCGTTATTATTATATGTTGTTATTTTAAAGTGAACGTACCAAATATAGCCTACCTAAGATTTAGGTCAATTTTATGTTGCAATAATGGAATTAAATTTGCTGTTAAATGAAGATCCATTATTTAAACTGGTAGAAGTACCCGTTTATATCGACATAATTAAATTTATTATTAATAGTGAAAATGAAAAAAAATTAACATTTTTGGGTAATTTTGGTTACAATATGGTCTATTCTATGAATTTATTTACATATTGCAATAGTAAGAGAGACAACAAAATCGTATATCTCGTCATGGATTTAACAGGAAAAAAAAGCCGTCGAAAGTAAATTTTTGTTCAAATATTAACTGTTGAATTTTACAAATTATTTAATGGGAAAGTATTATATGTTTTCGACTTTTTCTTATGTTTTTATGTTTTAAGAATGTTTTTTTTTAGTATTTCAAAGACTCTTAGAGATTAAAGGCTTTTTCCCTTATTAAAAATTGTTCAAATTTGTATTCATAGGAATAATGCAATTGACATTTAAATGATTTTGTTGATGAATTGTTTTACCAATTACTAATTCGCGAATAACCGATATTGTGTACTGGGCTATACTGGGTACAAAAACTTTATATAAAATTTATTATCAAGGATTGTTACTATTTGTGATAATAATTATATGAATCTTTGTTTATGCATGATTAGGGATTTATGTTAACGAATGATAAACACAAAAGAACAAAACGTTTAAATCATTTATAGGAAAAAAAGTTTATTTAAATATTTTTTTAATACACACCAGCTTAGAACTACCAAATAAATTTAAAATTATACGTATCATTGAAACTTTTGTACATCTATGCCTGTTTGTACATATTTGAATGTTGTGATGTAACGACTGGGACCTATTCTACAATAGTGTTTTATATTGTTGCAATATTGCCTATAGGAATATTCATATTTTAATAAAACGGACAGTGTTTTAACAGTTACTTGTAAATACTACTTGGCTACATCAAGATCGTGATGCTGAGAACCAATAAATCCTCGTATATCTGAATTACAAATTTTTTGATTAGTAGAGGTTGTATATAATCAAAACTTAAATAAAATATTATATACATATATCTTATGTATGCATATCGATAACTACGTTTATATATAAAAAACAATCTTAAAATGAGCTTAATTACTGTAATTACTAGCTTTTGTAAGTTTTTAAAAGCAAAAATTATATGACAAGGCAATGTAAATCAAGCAAAGCTTTGATTCAGTATTTTCAAGTGAGCTTTGTGCTTCCACGATACAGTAAAGTAAATTTGAATTCTAGGTTCTAGATGAGCCTATTATATTTTATGTTTGAGACCATTTTGTTACGCTTTATGTGAAACGTTAAGAATAATGCACCATTAAGTTGTAAATCTTATTGTTATCAGTTCCGTTTAAAACTGCATATCAGTTTAAAACAGGATTTTTTTTAAATTTAATGGTGCAAAGATTCTATTTATAAAAGACATTTTTAAGTAATAGATGAATTTTATTAGTTACTTGTTATAAGTAAATTAAAAAAGACAGTATTGTATTATTATTACAAGGTTCATATGCTCTATAAGAAGAAATTTGCAACATGTTTATTCTTATATATGTATAAGAATTAGCATAAACTGCACCAAGTTTTATTTTATGTATCTATATTTCCATTGTTATTATATATTTTGTTCACAGTTTATTATAATCTGTGATGATTATTATTTATAAATCTGACAAGGTATTTTAGAATAGAGTTAGTGTTTAGAATAGTACTTCTATTCTTCTTGTAGTTGACAGTGTGTTATTAAATGAAATATCAGTAGTTTTAGTTTTTCTGCTATAATCTACCTTTATAGGCGTCGCCAGGATTTTGTTGAGGGGATGCGAACTTGCAGGGGGTAGTCTATTAATTACGTCTAGCAAGGGGGGGTTCCAGTCAAATGTCAGGATATTTCACTAAGGGGGTAGGGTCGGGGTCGAAAAATCGCCAATATCGCCTCACGTAATTTTTGGACGCCCCCTAGGATCTAATTGGCACTTTTTAATGTTCGTCTTGTTCAATTACGAATATACAAGTAATGAATACTTAATAATTTCTGTTTCTTGTTTTGTAAATAAAAGGTGATACCAAGACGATCCTCATATTTCATAAATAACTGAATGTCAAATAAAAACATAATATAAACATTATTCTGTAATCTGATATATAAAATAGCCTAATCTCTTCTTTCTAATAACAGCTTACTAGTTAATGTTACAGTAGTTAACATAAGGAACATACTCAATGTTTTGGATGTTTTTTTTCTAGCTTAAAAATGTAAAAAAAAACATTAATCTAGAAACAAGAAAAAAAGTGATAAAAAAGAAATTATTAAACTAATTTATTTTACTAAAAATAAGATCTTATACATTTATAAATCAAAAAAATATAGAAAACGAAAGATACAAAAGTATTCGGACACAATTAATTATGGTGGATGTGCCGGGGCCCTCACGCCCCTGACCTGAACCTAAGTATTATTGAATTTTTGCAGAATATAAATAATTAATTAATTTCTGTAGTATTAAATCTATTAAATGCGAAATTAATATGTTGTTGTAAATCCTTTATTTTTTAAAACACTTTGTGTACCAAAGTATCTAATGTTGTGTTATCTATTTTTAATCATTCTTCTAATATGCGCTTTATTCTTGTTGATTTGAAATGTTTTTTTTGTATTCTTGCTTTATAAATATGCCCATAAATATATGATACGGTTAAGGTGGAAATTTAGGAAGTTTTTGAACAATTAGACAAACCTATAAGCGCAGTTAATAGTTTTAGATGCCGCTTCATAACTAAAGAAGAATGGATGCCCGTATCACCAGATGGCTTACCGATGGACTACTTTATCTGGGGAGCTCTTGCTGGATTCTTTGCAAGTATAAAGCTACGTCTCAACTAAAAAGAGCTCCATAGAGAGCCTGAATGAAACTGTCCCATGAACTGATCAACAGAACAATGAATGCTTGGCCATAAAAAGTACAATAAAACCTATCTAACACGACCAGCATCGGTTCTTGTACAAATTTTTTTTTTGTATAGGTGGTCATATTAGAGAAAAAGACAAAGATAGGCAATGCAAATTCAAATGCAATTAGCGGTCGCGATCGGGTTAGAGAGTGGTTATCTTGGAGAGAAATTTATAAGAAGAATTAAATTACGACATATCTGTTTTGAAGCATACTGTCCACTTTTAGAGGTGTTCTTTTTATAGAGATGGTTACACGAGAGTTTTTACTATACTTCAAATCTACAAGTTTGGTGGTCAACAAATCGAATGAAAATTTAAATAATTCGAATTTTTGACAATAAACGAATCGATCACCCTCTGTACATTGTAATATGCATATTTCCACCAAAAAATTCCGGGTGATTTAATACCCTTGGATAAAAAACACCCTCAAACTTTTAACGGTATTTGTTAATGTCTTCTTCTGTAATTTGTGTTTGGTTTATTCTAAATTATTTTCTTTTAAAAACATTAATTTTAATTTCATCAGTTAAAAACGTCTTCGCAAAAATGTTATGCATAACCAACGTAATCTTGTCTAATTTTACCAGTATCTTGTAGTTGTTCTAGTAAAAACGGTTTAATTATATCAATCTGAAAATTGTGTTAATTTTTATTCAGTGTTTTTTACTGTTCGAAACTATTTTGTTTACCTATTTTTTATGATAAACTGACTGTTGATTTTAGTAGAACAAAGATGAGGTTTTCTTTTAATAACAAGTATTATAATCAGTTCATTTTATTTTGATAAAGTAGAAGACCTTCCGATGCATTCTAATTATTCGAATCGGTGTTCATTTTTAAAACGCTTTATAATATCGTAAACAGAACTTTTTTTAGTAAGTATCAAGAATTTTTAATATTTCTATAACTAATTTTCATTTTTAAAATTCAAAAGTTATTAACCGCCGTCGGTCATGTGTTGTATTTTTACTTGTAAGAGTTATTCCTGAATTAAAAATGATTTTACCCTTGTCTTATGTTTTGTTATAAAACAGCTTAATGATATTAAGATACAATAGCTTTACAATAACAATGTTGTTGGTGACACACGGAGAAAAAAATATCCTTAATATAACTATCTAACGTATACCCAATTGACGTATTGTTTTGACAAGGATTTGAATGTCTAATTTAACTATATTTATAAGTCAATTTGACAATTCATAGTATGATCAAAACAGCTCTACATAGTATACTTATAATAAGGATTCATTTATTTGATTCAAGCGTTCAAACGAAAAGCTCTCGTGAACGTGTGCAGTATCCGTCGTGTAGGTAACTGGATAGTTAATTTGAGGATTTGAATAGCTAAAATAGGGATACGTATGGTTATTATAACGATATTTTGTTCTCCGTGCATAGGGGTAAACAGTACAGTTGTTGGCCAGTCGACAATGATTGGCCATATTTAAAAAATTATTTAATAAAAAATCTATATATCCTAATGTATAATGTCTAATAAATGGTTTGTTTTTTTTGTTAATTTACTATATCTTATTTTAATTAGAAAATATTGGCCGATCACTGTAAATTCACTAGTCGATTACTATATTTATATGGCCAATAACTATGTTATTTAATAAAAGGGCCAATCACTGTACTGTTTACCCCTATCCGTTAAATCACTATGACAAGAATCTTTTGAATGTCTAAAACAGTAATACGGATCGTTACTATAACGATCCGCAATAAGGAAACTCTAGATAGCTAAATTAGCTATACGGCGTATCCCTGTGAAAGGTAACTATCCAACGGATAGCTATAATTAGGATACGTATGGTTATTATAACGATATTTTTTTCTCCGTGCAGCACAAACTAATCACGTTAGTGTTCGATTCTTTTGGGTACATGCGTTTAGCATGGTTTATTGTTCCGAGTATTTTAAATAAATTATGCTGACAATTATTTTTCTTACTATTTCTCTTAATAAGATGTGAAATCTTGTACAAAAATTACATGGGGCAAGCTAAGGAAGTTTGTAAAAGAGGTCTCAAAATTATTGGCATGACTAAATGTAGGGGCAGGGGAGACCGAGGGGAGTTGAAACAATTTTGACATTTTGTTTTATACACCAAATACTATAGACAGAAATCGTATGATATAAGTACCAATCGATAGGTCATTCTTTACACTTGCGAATGACTAACATAAAGAAATTGTAAGCGTTAAATATTGTGGTGAAAAATTGACTTAACCGTAACAATTCAACTCCCCTCATACCGAGGTGAGATGAAACAGGGGTCGAGGAGAGTTGAAACATATGATTTTTGAGAAGTATTAAGGGCTATAAAATAAAAATGATTATGTAATATAAGGTATTTATTAAAGTAAAACTTTTCAAGTACGAGACAAACTTTTTTATTAATATTTTGTACTGATATATCAGATAAGTAGGTAACTACAGGTCTAAAACATAAAATCAACTTCTAAAGTAGCTAAAAATACCATAACGTCCTATTCGTAACATTAATTAAAATAACAGTTAAATAAACAAAATATTATTCTAAATCTTTGACATAAAATAATTATTAACTTTCAGTCGTTTCTTAAGTATTACAATCAGTCTTGATCAATATTTCTTAAACCGTTGGAGCAGTTGCTGTTTCGTTAGCTTCATAAGCAGTTTTTTTTTAATATACCTGTAGAGGGAGGTATGGTTTAGATTGTAATTTAAAGCCGCGTCACGGAGACTTTTCTGTCACAAAGTTACTTCTTCTACTGCGAGATCATATATTTCGCGACTCGCCATACGTCTGTCAGTCTTTTTTTTTTATAATCAGTAGGCATTCTGAAACAAACTATTACAACAAAAAAACATTTTTTGTGCCCGTTATTTATTGACTGCTGTCATAAAATTTAAGACGAGGAGAGTTGAAACAGCGTGTTTCAAATCTCCTCAGTAAGAAAAAACCTCCTAATTATTATTAAATCTACAATCAAGAAGCAAATACATAGAAATCAATTGTACTAAATATACATAATAAATGTTTAGTTAATGAACTTTCAAAAAATATATAACTTAAACCAAAATACAAAACCGTTATCAAAATATAGGTATCGTAAAAAAGGTTAAAAACTTACTTTTCACGATTTTTGTCACATGACACGCAGAACTCCACAACCCCGCGACTTACGCCGCCGCGGCAATCTGACATATCAGCGGGGGGAGGGAAGTGGTTAAAAAGCGACGTTGCCAACTCGCTAACGGTTTTAAGTTCCAAAAAATCGGTACTGTTTCAAATCACCTTTGTTTCAAATCCCCTCGGTCTCCCCTACCACTTAAACCAGATAAAATAAAAAGTATTGAAAGTCTATTGAGAATTACATAGTAAATGCAGCATTGCAGTGTGTTCTTCAACTTTTTGAATGTAATTAAGTAATGGTTGGTGCAGTCATCGACGAAAATTTAAAATCAGAAGATGCAGCATAAGCAGATTGATATTTTCATATGAAAATAATTAATATTTTTTCTTACTTCTAATTTTTGTATATTTTTAGATTCAAAAGTCGACAAGTCCACCATTGCAAAGTACAACTAGACAAGTGCATTTTTTTTTAATTTTGGATTTGTTGCTATAAATATTTTTAAAAGTCAAAGTGTTAACAAAAACCAAGTGTAGCCAATTCAGTTAAAAAGAAAAAAATACCGCTATAACTTTAAAGTCACTTGTGACAATTTTTTGCGACTTTCTTAAAGTTCGTTTAACACACGGAGAAAAAAATATCCTTATAATAACTATCTAACGTATACCCAATTGACGTATTGTTCTGACAAGGATTCGAATGTCTAATTTAACGATATTTATAAGTCAATTTGACAATCCATAGTATGATCAAACAGCTTTACATAGTATACTTATAATAAGGATTCGTTTATTTGTTTCAAGCGTTCAAACGAAAAGCTCTCGTGAACGTGTGCAGTATCCGTCGTGTAGGTAACTGGATAGTTAATTTGAGGATTTGAATAGTTATAATAGGGATACGTATGGTTATTATAACGATATTTTGTTCTCCGTGCATATCCGTTAAATCACCATGACAAGAATCTTTTGAATGTCTAAAACAGTAATACGGATCGTTACTATAACGATCCGCAATAAGGATTCACTGGATAGCTAAATTAGCTATACGGCGTATCCTTGTGAAAGATAACTATCCAACGGATAGCTATAATAGGGATACGTATGCTTATTATAAGGATATTTTTTCTCCGTGCAGCAAAAGTTACAAAGATATTCATGTACTACAATCGGTGTAATTGAAAATCACCATCCTAGCAGCAATGCTGGCTTTATGCACAAGTATTTGTTCATGACTTTTATTATTTACAAGTCTTTTAGTACACAAATTACATCTTTAAAGAGCTAACACATCTATTTTTGTGTTGGAATTATCATTTTTGCCGTCATCCTTATTTGGGGTAGGTCCAAATAGCATGACTTTACTTTTTTTAGCGTTAAGTTTTGTAAACTTTTAAATACATAGGTATATCTTTTAATATTAATTATTGATTTTTGATTATTAATTTTAAATGAATATTGAGGTAAATCGACTTTATTTAAAGATAAAATTAATCTATTTTAAGATTAATATAAAATTGTTTACAAATGTGCAGTATTAATTAATAATTCATTTTTGTGGCTTTATATACTAGATTACATTTTAAGTTTCTTATAAATATTATCGGCATTATTTTTATAATAATTATAGCAACAATTGCACTTAAGTGAAAAAAGTTAAACATTTTCAGATAAGTTACTGCTGGGGTGGTGATTTGCCTTTTCTCTGACTGTACATCTAAACGACTAGCTTTTGATGTTGTGTAACAATAACATATTTTATGTCTGCAAATAAAATTAGAAGAAAACAAAAGTATAAAAAAGATTTTATATAGCGTACCCTATTTATAAATGTATTAACTAAATCATTAGTCAGCCGAACATTTTTTGTAAAAAAACAAGGAATAAATAAACAATGAAAAAATTACACACTTTTGTAAATATTAGGTAAAATTAGATTGTAAACAAAACAGAATTATTTTATCATTGAAAACTTCTAATCTTAGTTATTAAAGATAGTTTTAAAATTTAGCTTAAGTTTGCCTTATAATTAATAAAAATAATTATTGTCATGTAAGCAAAAATTTCATAAGAGTTCATATTATATCTATTTTTTACAGAGGTTTATAAAATATATATTAACTTGTGTTAGTTGATTCAAACAGATGATCTTTAAAGATTAAATATAAACCAGCGGAATATTTGTAGTAAAAATTATTGGAAGGTAAAACAGTTCACTTCTTCAATTTAAATTGTTATTATATATTCATTTTATATACATACTTATTGTTAGTTTATAAGTACATACTTTTAATAAATTAAATTGATAGACTAAAATACATACATATTTATTATAAATTAACATTTGTAATGTTCATTTATATCTTATGTTAGTATAACAATAAAAAAAACAATTTGTTCTATAAAATTCGAAATTATTGGGTTTCTTTTTTAGTTACATATATTAAAAGTAAAATACCGAATTTTAGAATAAAAATCTATTTTGTATTATACGCGTTGGTTTATTTACTGAATATGCTCCTTCCCTAGACCTGCGACGTAAGTGGGATATCAAATTGAACCCGCAGCTTTCAAATTCATTTCAGAAGTACTTTCTTCGTTTTAGTGAAAACACTGAAGTTTATAATAAATCTGTGAAAGTGTCACATAAAAACGAAGATATATTGAATTTCTTATTCTTAATTATTTTTTTTTATATGGAAGAATCAAACATAATATGCCGGCAAGAAAGTACGGATAGTTTGAGTTCTAGTTCTACTCAAGAAGACTATTCTTCCGAAGAGGATAAGGATGAAGATAATTTAAACATCGATGATTTCCAAATTATTAAAACTGTTGGTATGATTATTTATATTTCATTATTCTTTAACAACTTATTGTTTACTTATTAACTCAAATAAATATTCATAATTTGATAGCAATAATAATTATGTTTTTACACATGTTTTAGACAATTGCAATAGTTTGTTATTTTCATTGAATGTAATTTAATATTAACAGTTTAAAAAATTATATAGATATGTCGTCATGTTAATATGGTTGTAAAATTTTTATTAGATACATGTTTTTAACAAGCTATTGCTAGTTTAAACTATAAAAAAAATGCCGAAATTTTACACGCATATTAATTAATCTTTAATTGGGACATTCGTAACTATTTTAACGTTTCGTGAATCTCCTATCGCTGACGCTGACTTGTCTACGACTTTGAAGTTATTTTTGAGCATGTAATACGCAGACGCATCACGCAACTCATATTTCCTTTTTGTGGTCAATTATGTTTACAAAAAAATAAGTATATTTTTTTAAATATTTATAAATACGCGCGTAACATTTACTTTATAATCTGGATATTTGTTACGAAATGTTTTGTTATTAAACAAATATATAGTTTTCGATCGCAAACAATACTTTATTAGATTGGAAAATTGATACAGAGTATATTACATCTAATATCGTTTTTTTATATTTCAGCTTCAAAATTGTCCAGTTTACCTTGCTTGAATAAACGTAACGTAAGAAGTATATGTAATTATGTCTAATAATATAAAATTATAACATTATGTAACTTTGTCCGTTATTACCCACTTTTTAACAATATACGTAAAACATCTTGCGTAAAGCAATCTTAATTGTCATTATTGAAAATCAGATTGCAAATATTTAATCATAATATAAGCCCAAGTATTTCAATAATGTTTCACTAATATTTTAAAATTTCTACATTTAGAAAATATGGGCAATGGCGGGGGAATGCTTTTTAGTGTCCTTATGCAAAACATTAATTTGCAATACATTAGTAGCAACACCTAAAGCTTAATTTAAAAATAATAATAATTATTATTATAATAAGTATTTTTTTCAATATTTCAATTTATTTTCTTAGATTATTATGTATTTATACATAAATAATAGGTTACACTTATTGAGATGCTACGTAATTAAAAAAGTTTTTGTACTCTTGAGGTTCTATTTATTTAGATTTTTCAAATCAGACTTTTGAGGTGCTATTTAGGAATTAAAATTTGAATAGGTTTTTGATTTTTGGAAATTACATTTACTACTGAGCACTTTCAGATGCTAACGAGAGACCAAATGCGAAGAATCCGTAAAGAAACAATAAAAATGTGAACTTTCAGACTCTATTTAGACGCAAAATTTCGTCTCGGGTATAGCTAACCAAGTTTGTCGTGTTTACAGATTTTATTATGTCAAATTGTATATGAGGACTCTGCTTTAAATAAAGGTAGTTTTGGAAATATGTTATTACTGTGACTACATAAAGCAACGTTAATTTTAAAACTCAGGAAAAGTCTTGTACATCATAGATATTTCCATAAAAATATGACATGATAATGAAAGTAATAAGTAATTCAAAAATTTGCCAAGCATTGAAAAAGTACTACTAATTCTTTTTATTTTTAAAAGAGGAAACTTAAAATACAAAAATTGTTATGTTGTCGCAGAAATTTAGCAAAAACGCAATACAAATTATGATACTACAGACATTTTCTGTTACCTAACACAATTTAAAAATTACGACCATTTTATAGAAGTATGGTATTTTGTTACATCATGTCGGGTTCGTAATTTTGCGATTTATTCTATTTTTGTTTAATGAGTACCTAATGAAATGGAATTACCATGCAGATGTATAATTAATGATAATATTACATCTAAAGGATTAATAGAACATTCCAACATATAATTTACTTCTTATGATTTTTAAAACATGATATAATTTATTCAACCTAGCTATAAATTTTTAAACATGTTTATTTTCATTTTTGTTCAATTGTATTATTATTTAAGAAAAGCATGGATGATAGAGTCCGTGAACAATTTAGAAACTTTCTAAATCTAGCCATCGACGGTAAAGTAGAAGTAAGTACCATTTACAATGTGCACCTGTACTAATTTATTTCATCATAACTTGAATAACGATTTAAAATAGAATGAATAAATAATAAAAAATAACCAGTTATAGTATTTTACTTCAAATCTTCGTTTTGAATAACATACATTGGTTAATTAATATATTTTGAAAATAACTACATATTGCACTCGTAATTTAAGAAAAAGTTGTAAACGTTAAATGACTACTCAATATAAAAGTCGGTTGCCGGCTTAGAGATCAATGGGTTTGTGGGTCAACTGGTTATTTCTACTGCTCAATACTTTTCTTTTTTGTTTTAATTTAGCGACATAACCTTTCTTAGAAAAACGTTTAAAACTTTTATATCACCAAAAGTATACCTCATTAAATACAAACTATACGTATAGAATTTTTTTATGATATAAAGTAAAATTATTGCCAGTGATCCATCATCGGCGCTATTTTTAACATAAAAATCATTTTGGGAACGTAGTGGATACATAATTTTAACACTTACCAAATAATTAATATAAAAATAGATAACTTCCTCACATAATATCTATTTATATTCTACTATCTTTTACAATTATTCACATCACTGAGAATATACATGCAAAAAGCTACATAATATAAAATATATATTTACTAATATTTTACAGCGCAAATATAAAAATTCAAAAAGATCTAGTGCTACCGTATAGTGTAAAGAAATCAATTTTGAAATAGAATTGCTAAAATAATATTCATTGCCATGTTATCACAGAGTGCAAGAGACGCATCGTATTTAGACACCTTTCTTTTGAAAGTGATTAAATGAGACCGAATTTCTATGCCTTATTTTATTTAAAGCTGACCTAATCAACAGTTTTATTTGCAAACTAATAAAATTATGATATATTTTGCCAAAAATTTGTAGGAATTTATGAACAAAAAATTTTAATACAATTAATGTTTAGCTTTATTAAATTCAAATAAAGATTGTAACGATTGAAAAGGTGTCCACTGAATATTTTGGTGAATATTTATACCCATGAGACCTAATATAAAGTTTTCATTTCGGTAAATAAAATATTTCCTACAAAGTTTTTTTTTTACACATACATACGGATATTGTTGCAACAAAAGTTCAACTAAATACTACTTTAACTTTATAAAATTGATTAATATCAATTTTGTTACTGTTAATAATACAGCGGTATATATCTAGCAAATAATTAAATTTAATAAACGAGTGCCTATACATACGAAAATTATTAAAACGGAAATCTGATGATGCACGCTACATTATTATTTTTTAATATTTATATGCAGCAAACGTTATATAAAATTGTTACGTTTAAAAATAAAATATAGTCTATTTTTGAAAGTAACCTTAAATTTTATTAAGATTATGCAATGGATGTTCAACTACGAAAACAAATGTTGATTGTATGTATATTGCATTTTCTATTTTTTTTTTTTTTTTTGGTTTTAAGATTTATTCGTGTAATAAAGTGCGTCTAGAAATATTATCACCATATTCTCACTTGTTCGTAAAATTAGAATAGGACACGTGTTACTTATTGCACAGAAGTATTAATAGTACAAAACAGAACTTTGAGCTGTAATAAAAACACTTACGAATGGAAATAAAACAAATGGAAAAAGTATCCAATACGGTAATTCACTTACATTGGATTTATTTAATTATTAAAACTATCTTTAGTTTAAATATCAAATATTCTCAAAAGTTATCAATATAAAATTTATTATGTTATCAACTGGTATTATCTAAAATTGTTACATATATAAAATTAGTGTAATACTTTTACCATTAGCACGGACACATATTCAGTGTCTTAGAACAAATAAATTTAATATGCATCAAGTTTATAAACAGCCGATATAAGAAACAGGCCGCAATATTTTGTATTGAAATTATAATTTGATGATGTGATCATCCAATTGAAAAAAGGGAAACCTTTGTAATTTTGTGCACCCCGTTATGTATAAGCCTGAAGCAGTTTGCACCAACTGCTCCACTTATGTATAAAAAAATATAAGTAATGTTTTTCTAAGCAAATTTAAATAATTGGTATATATTCTATGCAATTTTTTAATTAATATATAACAAATATATTGAACTAGATATTTCGCCCGGCTTCGCACGGGTATTGCGAATTTCGAAGTAAAAATTAATTTTTTTCAAAATACAATATAGCCTATGTCAGGGGTTCCCAATCTTTTTTATACTGGGACTCCCTTTACAGGTTGTAATTTTGCGACGCTTTTCAAAAAGAATATATTTGTTTGTTGCTCTAGCAGTCATTAAGATTAATGAATTTATTTCTTATTTTTATTTAATTATAGCTGGCCCGGCGAACTTCGTACCGCCTCAGAATTGAATAATGTGTCAAAATTCATCATCATCATCATCATTAGCCTTCCCCGGTCCATTTCTGAACATAGGCCTCTTTCATGTTTCTCCAGTGGTCACGATTTTGTGCTTCTCTAATCCATACTAAACCGGCCGTTTTCTTAAAGTCATCGGTCCATCGCATTGGTGGTCGTCCTCTGGTTCTTCTTCCTAAATATGGTCTCCATTTTAATGTCAAAATTCAATAACAAAAAATTAGCAGAAAACCAAAAAATAAAATACGCATACACTATTTCCACAAAAAATACATATAGGGGAGAGTAACCTATATCGAACCGGTGCTTAAATTGTATCACTTCTGTATTTCTACCAATTAACGCTATTTTTTACATTGGCAACAAAAAAAGAGGCAAACGGAGTGACATTAGCACTCTGAGATTTTGTATTGACGTTTGACAATATTATATGATTGTGATAGAAAAGAGTTGTTTTTGGACTGTATTTATGTTAATTTTGGTTGTGTTGTCTAAGGAGCTTATGTCTCATGTATTTTGTTCTTTCTTGGGTTAATCAAGTTTTGGGTATCAAAAGCGTTTCAAGAGTCGAAATTGAAAGTTTAGTGCCACAACATTGATGGCCGACCTAAAATTTATCGCATCAATAGCGCTTGAAATGTACAATTTTTAATTTTTTGTCTGGAATAGCGTTTCAACAAAACATCAAAGTTATCTGTATTTCAAAAATAGCATAGCGTCTCAATAGTATTTCAAAGTTGTCAAATTTTGGGTATCAAAAGCGTTTCACAGGATGTAAAATGGAAATAACTGCACTTTTAAAACGCTAGAAATCATAAAAACTGGCATTCTTTTGGTCATCATTAGTGCATCAAGCATTGCACTTTTGGAGAATATTAATGCTTTGGTAAATAAGAATTCCAAAGACTGTCTAAAGTAATATTTTTTTTTTAAAGATTTATTACATTTTAAGTTTAAATATAAGTGATAATGATCCTAAATTGTGTATTATTTTTTCTATTCTATGTTTTTTAGATGCGGTACAATGTAGGTGCCTGGTGGTCCAATTTAAGGTACCGGTTGCGTTAATTGGACTGAAATACAACCTTAAATAAATAACGATTTTTTTCTAATTGCGACTATGCTACAATATTAACAGATGGATATTATGTAGTTACTGAATCAAGCTTTAATGTGAATTATGTTTCATTTTTATGGCTTGAAAGAATTTGGTGATATGTACCATTATGTCAAAAGTGGTCCAATATAGGTTACTCTCCCCTACGTGCCAATTTTCATGGTTATGGGTTGAACGGTGTTGGAGTGAAACAGTAATATACAAATATATACCTATATGTATATACAAATACAGTAGACGCCACTTAATGTAATCACGGTTAATGTTATCAACAGCTTAATGTGTTCAACCTGTCTTTGAATCGGTCCACCCAATACAAAAGCATTACAATTTGTTCGTTTATTATTATCAATATTTTGTTTATTGTGATCAATGTTGAGTCCATTAGGCATTAGGACAGCGCTTTCCAAACTATATGTAACCTCGCCTCCCTTCTATAATATTTAATCATATGACATACTTCTCAGTTTGACAATGTTGGATTAACCCCTTTGCTAAATATGAGAAAAAAAAATTATATAATGGATTTGCTTTAAATATTTACTGGACGTTTCTATAGACCCCAAACCGACATAGCCGGAGTCATTCTTCCCTGCTTCTCCTTCAACACCGTAAATTTTTACGAATTTCTGGAGAAATTAAAAGTTGAAGTTTTAGGTACATTTTTGTAGCACAAAAGTTTACGTTTAAAAAATTGTAACGCCGTTATTGCCAGAGTTTTCCGCTTCCGATACGTGCAAAAAACCATAGGCGTGCTATTTGAAATTATCGTTAAAAACGGTTTCGAAGGGTCCTACTTCTAATTATTTTTTCTAAATTTTCAATTTGATAAATCGTAGCTCGGTTATTTGTGAACGAATCTTGAAAAACTTTTCAGATTCTGAAAGCCCGTTTATCGTAGTGTAATATAAGCTAAAAAAATCAACAGGTTAGGTTTTTTAACTAAACGCTTATTGTGATTTCCAAGAACTTTTTCACCGCCTCTTTCAATGTGTTTGTGTTTCAGATTTTATTTGCGTAATCATTTTTAATTATATTTTAAACAAAATAAATAAATCGAGTAGAAGAATATTTTATCTAACATATAATAAACAAATTTTAATACTATAAACACTCTTTATGTATTATTATGCTCATTTTATTGTTCTAGGAAGCATTTCTAAAAATGTATTACATTACCGTATGTAGTAACTTTAAAATACAAAATTGTATGAGCTCTTTATTAATAAATATAAAATTCTAACACGATTCGAAAGTATCAAATAATAATATGTAATACAAAAACATACTAATTTAAAATACTCCAAATCTTCTATGTAAGCAGTTCAGTTGTGACAACATCCGCCTTTATTTTATTTTCTTAGGATCTTAATTGGTAATAAAACGTGACTGATAAAAAAACACTTACAATACGATCAGTTTGTATGGGAAAATAAAATTGTTGTTTTTACTATTTTTCTTGAAATTTCTTCATATTTTCTCACCTATAGTTTTCTTGGACTTCTACAAATATTTCAAAACCAAAATTGGCCAAATCGGCCCAGCCGTTGTCGAGTTTTAGTCAGACTAACACTCGCCAATTCATTTTTATATATAAGAAGACAAGATAAGATTAGGTAAATGAAATATACGTATTAATGAATTAATAATCGTCCTAAAATGTAGAGCAAGAGTCGGCAACCTTTTCTGAATAGTGAGCCAAATTATACAGAAATGTTATTAGGCGGTCCGCACTTCTCAATATTATAGTTTTGATAAATAAAAATGTATTTTTTTATACTAGCGGTTCTCCAACAGCTGCGTATTTGACTTCCTTTGATGTAAGCTACCACTACACACTACGAACATTGTCTAATCTTGCCGTCACTTTAAATTACAATTGCTTATGCATCGAAGAACAACACCGCATAGGCTTTGAACGACCCGCAGTCGCCTTTTTATATGTAGTACAAAAACAATTAACATGATGTGTTCCTAAACATAAAAATAATTGAATTTGTAATGCGTATAAGTAGTTCTGAAAAAATAATATTTATTAGAATACTTAAATTATTTTATGACGGGCCGTGAGCAAGAATTTGATCCGCGGGAACCAGATTACCGACTCTTGTAAGTATTTCAAACTTAGTTAAAACCAACTTTTTCTATTATATTTAAATTTGAAAATATTGAAAACGAGAAATTTATTATAAAGATATGAATTACTTTAAACGGCACTGTTTAGAACCAAAGAATTTGTGATAACATATCCACAAATATACGTAGGACGTTCTATTTATATCAACAATGTACGTTTCCAATCTTTTAAAAAATGTACCTATATCTTTTAAAATACGAAATTTATAATTGTAAATTACATACATATTTATATTTTATTTAAATGTTAGTAAAACCTGAGCTCAATAAAGAAATAGTTTTCTTGTGGATGTGAGAAAATATGTATAATGTAAAAATTTTCTTTATACTTATAAGAATAATTAAAATAACATAAATTTTTTTTTGAATAGATGTATCTGTTTGGGCAATTTTTAAAAATTGTTATACATCTTAAAATAGTGGTGAACTATCTTCTTATGACTGCGATCTCTATGTGGAATATGTTCACACTTGCCATTTTGAGGCCGATTCTTGCGGAGCCTCAAAACGTTGCTTACAATTAATTTGATGATTTTAAATACACTTAAGCGGCGCTTCGCCTAAAGTAGTTGCGCTACACGGTGTTGCTTAAACTTGTGGTTCACAATGAAAGTAGACAAATTTGAATAATAATAATAATAATAATAATAATAATAATGAGTATAGTAAATTGTACGATATGCAGAATAAAAATATCAGAAACCCAATAATATCGATTCATTTTTCTTCATTAGCATGACATATTATCGTTATAACGATGATGTTGATAAGTCTTTCATCGTGCAAAATTTAATACTAAAACCAAAATAGGTTAAAGCTCATAAAATGCCGCGCAAGTGGGAATCAGTGCAAGTAAATGACGCGACGCGCGGTACCGCGCATCAAGGCGATTCGACGCTTAGGTGAGAATCGGCCTCTATGAGCTGTACTAATGCATACAGAGCGCGCCACGTATAAAGGCGAGCGATGGGTGCGCAGAAGTTCTCTTTGTAACTCACACAGATTTGTCCACTTGAAAATATCAGTGGCGTTGCATTACGAGACATTGAAAGAAATTGACGGTACACTTTACAAAAGAACAATAGCTGCCTTTCTAACGGAACAACCAGTAACATTAAAAATATCAATTTTGTTTATTCGAATTCGTTTTTTAATATTTTTGTTTTATTTATTATACTCAAGCAAATGAAATTAAAGTAAACCGAATATTTCCGTGTGTAATCCGAATGCGCCAGGGTCATCTTCATATGTGGCGTGCGCTCTACGTATATAAAGACAAAAGTGATTTTTATTAACAAAGTGTCTCGAAATATACTTGATCAACTTTTTAGATATTTTGTTATGATGCAAAAACAGGCTTAGTTTTATTACACTTTTTATTTGTTTATTTATGTATATTAAAAAAATAAAGTCGTGGCGCAAAGCATTTCAAGGTGAATGGCGATCCCCATCGCTACAAAGCTAAGGAACTCCCACAACTACAGCTAGTAAGCGTTTAATTATCATCAATTAGCCTATATAAGTGCACTGCTGGACATAGGCATTCCGTGATTGCTTTCATAGTTTTTTATTTTGTGTCATCAAGAAATACAACTATGGAGACCATGGAAAACTAGAATAAGCTTAGATGGGCAGATAATATTAAGAGATCAGTCAGACTGGCATGGAGAATCAACACATGGGACAAAGAATGAGAGAGGCTTTCGTCCAACAATGGACCAATGTGGGCTAGAGAAAGAGAGAGCAAGTGCTATCGGCATCTAGTTTTTGACAATGCATCTGACGTTTTTGGCCATCTATTAAGAGGGTGTTTCTTATGCCTGAATGTATCTACTTTGGGTTTTCATTATATGTCCTGACTTGTCTATTTGTTATGTCTCATACTCGCAATATTGTATGCGCAGTTCCAGGTTACGATTGTTATTGTCTTTACTAAGTCAACTAAACCATTTTATCTATGGAATTCCATATTTGAAATATGATCTCCGGGAGTCAAACTCGACATTGTATCTTGTGTAATTTTGATCCTGTGCGCAATCTTTATTTGTGTCAATGTCTCAGCTCAATAAGTTAGGACAAATAAGAAACACTGATTGAACACTTTTCTTTTTAGGCTAGTCCGTAAGTTGGACTTGAATACATGTCTCCGGTTTCCATATGGGGCCCATGTTAATTCTATTCATCTAGATAATTTAACAGTCTTATTGTCCATATTAATATGGATTTCGTAATCCAGATATGTGTAAAAAGTATTTTCTTCACTAAGTACGAGATTAGTCATAAATTGAATTTTTGAAGAATTAATTTTCAGTCCTACTATGAGAAACTCTTTTCAGTTATTCCAGCATTGTACTAGCGTAGTCGACGCGGTTCACTATTAAAACTATAACATCTGCAAATCTGAAATGAGTAAATTTTTAATCATTCATATTAATATCAGGGGGTTCTAAGTTTATGGATTTAATTAAACATATATTTAAGCAGATTATTAAATCGTTTTAAAAAAATACTATTCCCTTGTCTGGCGCCTTTAATAATGTTAAATTTATTTGTGCTCACCTGTAATTTTACAGTAACTGTAGCGTTTGCCGGACATGTAAACAGATGGAGTAGAGCTGAATTAGTGTGGAGACAATACGCATATAAAAGAAACAGAAAGAAACCACCTATGAAATGGATCAACGATTTAAAATTAACATCTAGTTTTAACTAGATTTTTCAAGCAAATAATCTTTAGGAAGGGAAAGCAGATCTTCAAAAGGCATATATCCAATGATGGATATGTAATGTCATCCAAGAAGAAGAAGAAGAAGAAATAGCATTTTCATGTCTGAAGTTGACTAATGGAGTAGTAGAATGGTCTATCTACAGTCAGATAATGATTTTAACATTGGGTGTTAATTTTTGGTCTGAAATGCCCTTTTGTAGCTACCAATATAAGGACAAGCGATTTATTGTTACCGAACAACTTCTTTATAAGATTTTTCAAAACTTTCAGCTGATGGTTTGTACGGTACCCTATATTAGTGTTAATGAAGATCCATTTTTGCATTTAGTAGGTAGGGGAGAGTAACCTATATTGAACCGGTGCTTAAATTGTACCACTTCTGTATTTCTACCAATTAACATTATTTTTTACATTTGCAACAAAAAAAGAAGCAAACGGGGTGACACTAGGACTCTGACATTTTGTATCGGCGATTGACAATATTATATGACTGTGGTAGAAAAAATTGTTTTTGAGCTGTATTTATGTTAATTTTGGTTGTGTTGTCTAAGGAGCTTTTTCATCGTAACGGTAAGTTATAAATTTGTAAGACATTCTATATGAGAGTAAATTTTATCCTGATTTGTGTACTGGTAAACAAATACAAATCTGATAAAGTTATGTTTATATTTTTTAAGACAAATTGTAAACATACCATGGTCCGTATATTGGACCGCTTCCGAGTTCCTAAATTGTACCGGTCCAATTAATGCAACTGCTTTTGTTATAAAATTTAAGTTAATTTAAAATCATCTAAAAATAACAACGTACCCGCGTCGAAGTATATCGCATCAATAGGGCATCGAGGTTCTCATGTATTTTGTTCTTTCTTGGGTTAATCAAGTTTTGGGTATCAAAAGCGTTTCAAGAGTCGGAATTGAAAGCTTAGTGCCACAACATTGATGCCCGACCTAAAATTTATCGCATCAATAGCACTTGAAATGTAAAATTTTTAATTTTTTGTCTGGAATTGCGTTTCAACAAGTCATCAAAGTTATCTATATTTCAAAAATAGCATAGCGTCTCAATAGTATTTCAAAGTTGTCAAATTTTGGGTATCAATAGCGTTTGACAGGGTATAAAATAGAAATAACTGCACTTTTGAAACGCTAGATATCATAAAAACTGGCATCCTTTTGGTCATCATTAGCGCATCAAGCATTGCACTTATGGAGAATATTGATGCTTTGGTAAATAAGAATTCCAAAGACTGTATAATGTAATATTGTTTTTTTTTTGGAAGATTTATTACATTTAAAGAATAAATATAAGTGATAATGATCCTAAATTGTGTATTATTTTTTCTATTCTATGTTTTTTAGATGCGGTACAATTTAGGTGCCTGGTGGTCCAATTTAAGGTACCGGTTGCGTTAATTGGACTGAAATACAACCTTAAATAAATAACGATTTTTTACTAATTGCGACTATGCTACAATATTAACAGAGGGATATTATGTAGTTACTGAATCAAGCTTTAATGTGAACTATGTTTCATTTTTATGGCTTGAAAGAATTTGGTGGTATGTACCATTATGTCAAAAGTGGTCCAATATAGGTTACTCTCCCCTATATTTATGATAGTTCGGGTGAAAGTCTTGTATACAAGTGATAGCAGACTGATGAAACGGTAATTTGCAAGGCTGGTGATGTATAGTAGGTAATACTAAAAGTTCCGTGCCCTCAAATATTTTTTTTGTGACACATGGAAAGGACGTCACCCACAATTTGCGCACCACTCTCTTAAGATCGGTATTCATTTATTGTGAATCCTTGTATTGTATCATGAATGAAACTTCATAGTACGATAAGGTACAATATCGTTCATAATGCATTCTCCGCGTTACTACTGCGTATCAGTATTTATCTCGGTAACGGTATTGCGATAAAAACCATATTGACTTCAACACTCGAAACATAACAAATATAAATCTCGTCGAAATACAACTGACTACGTTTCATATCACTTGTTTTACGGCACGACGAAAACCCAAAAAAATAGCGATGAGGCCTCGTATCCACTGATACGAACCGTGATGCAATATGTAACAAATAGATATCCACCTTTATACAGTGCTCAGTCTTTTCTTTCTGTTTTATAAATATTATTTTATTTTACATGATTTTTAGTATATATAATAGATTAATACTTAAAATTATTATTTTTTTAAATGAATTATGTTTTCTTGAAACGCATATTTATTTCATTGTCAGAATAAAATTAAATGACTAACTTTTTAAATTAAAAACTAACCTTGAGACAAAAATCAAACAACGTTTATTCAACTTACTGTTTTTACTCGCTATTATAAATTAAATTAAATTATTTGTTTAATTCAAAAATTATTTCTAAAACAATACCTTAAAGAAAACATTGGTTTAATAAAATGAATAATGGGCAAGTTGTATATTAAATTACATTCTAAATACCTAGTATACCCATAAATTACAATTGTCACGGAAATAAATAGTTAATTATTTTTTACCAAGTGGTCCTAAAGTCACCTTCAAAGTTTTTAGGTGGAATAAAAAAAACTATTAATAATTAAAAGTATCATTTATACAAGAAAATGTAAAACTAATTAATTTTAAGCGAAAGAACAAAACTGAATAAATTTCAGCAAATTACACTGTTTATTATGTACATTTTAATGTTATGCATACTTGTGTTGATAAAATATTAAACTTTGTGAATTGTTTTAGTAGCCAAAGATTAAAATAAGGATAAATTTGGTTACAGGAACTGGTACATTTGGCCGTGTTCTACTATGTCGAAATAAGTTTACAAACGTTTATGGTGCAATGAAAATACTTGGATTAGCTGATATTATAAGACTAAAACAAGTAGAACACGTAAAAAACGAAAAAAAGATCCTACAAGAAATTCGCCATCCCTTCATTGTAAATTTGTAAGTAGTAACCTGTTAAAATTTTACAATTACATTTAAAATGTTTGTACGAGTATTTATTTCTCTTGTTTCCGTATTTATAATTAGATAAGCTAAGTCTGCAAAAGTAATCACAGTCTTTTAACACGTGTCAAATTTAACTTCGCCGGTTTTCAGTAGTGCTTGAAGTAATTTTAAATAACCTTAAGTAATGTGTATTTATACTCTTTCGGTTGGTTTATAATTACTCAAAAATAAATTATCGAAATTGGTATAAGTGAATATGTCATTTGGCCAAAACATCTAAATATGAATAATTTTCAGCAATTTATCATTCAGACATTTACAGTTATTGTTATTATACGATTTCTATAAAGTTATGTTTAAACACCAAATTCAAATTATTCAAAATATTTATTATTTTAGATATTGTTATTATTTTCTGAGCTTTGAGATAAAACAAATGAATTGATAAGCATTTTCTGATCTGTTTATGAAAATAGCAATCTTCATAAAATAAAGCTTTCGCAGTTCACTCCAGTAAATTGATATTAAACATGTGCTGATAGAACACCTGCTTTCTATTGCTTCTTATATTAATAAAGGATATTCCAATATTTTTATTTAGTTTCTTGGTTTTGTATATTCTCCCATAAAATGTATTTATAACTTATAATGCTTTCCAGGAATAAATAAACGGAATGAATAGTTTATGTTTAAAGCAATTGTAGTAAATGTATTTACGTATTTAATTCTTTAATGTGTTTTTAAGTAACGATGAAAAACAAGCTGTGTGCATATTTAAAAGACTATTTTTTCTCTAAATCTTGTCGCAATATTAATTTCGAGTTAAAATAAGACTTTTACTTTGATATTTTGAAACGATCTCATAGAGATTTTATTCAAGTGTCCAATTTTTGTTATTATTAAATATATGTAAATAAATATGTGTACCATTAACTCAACAGTTCAAAAAAAATATTAAAATAAACTGAATATATTTTTGCTTTAGAACTAATATGAAAATAGAAACTACTGACAATTATGCTCATTTACTATACTTATTTTATCTTGGCAAAGGATTAAGTTGAATGTACCTGTTTTCTTTAATATTTTTTGCGTAACATCTATATTTATTTTGAATATGTTTTGTGACATTCGAGTCGCATCTCAAAATCTAACAATGTTTACATTTTAATTTTACAATTTATAACATAAATACGCTACAAACGCATGTTTTCGATAGACGATTAACGTCACAGTACAATTTAGTACAAATCTATTAAAAATTTCAACAGGTGCGGTCTTATAATATTGCTGATAGAGATCTATTTTGGCAGTGAAAAATGTATTAAATATTTACTTATATATTTAAAGTTTTAAACAAAATAATTTTAATATAATATTTTTTTAAGTTTATTAGATTACTATTTATTTACTTACTGATAGTTTCAAAGACGAAAACTAGAAATAAATACATAGATTAATAGTAATTGAATTTTTCTGTATTATTTAAAATGTAGGTACATATTAGTAACTCATATTGGAATTCATTCTAGATTATGGTGCTCGAGGGACAATTCAAGTATTTATATGTTATTTGAATATGTATGTGGTGGAGAATTATTTTCATATTTAAGAAACGCAGGAAGATTTAGTTCATCAACTGCAAATTTCTATAGTTCAGAAATAGTATCAGCGTTGGACTACTTACATTCAAGAAATATCGTGTACCGAGATTTGAAACCAGAAAATCTTCTGCTGGACAGAGATGGACATTTAAAAATAACAGATTTTGGTTTTGCGAAAAAACTAACAGATCGAACATGGACGTTGTGTGGAACTCCGGAATATTTAGCACCTGAAATTATTCAAAGTAAAGGACATAATAAAGCCGTGGATTGGTGGGCTTTAGGTAAATCATACATATATATTTATTTTTTGCAAAATAAGCTTTCAGTAAGCATACTGGAATGATTTCAATGTGACATGCTTTTTTCAATAAAATTAAATTCATTTAAAATTGTGAAAGTTAATAGTGATCGATTTAGACCAGTTTTACAGACTTGTTTAGGTCAACGACACTGTTGCAAGGATTATATGTGCCGTTGAATGAGTTTTACAAAGAATTATTGCAAAAATTTAACTTGTCTAACTTGATCTAATTGTAAACTCAATTAAGAAAATGTGCAAATAGATTAGCCAATTACTATTTTTATTTACTTTTATAGGTATCTTAATATATGAAATGCTTGCTGGTTATCCTCCTTTTTATGATGACAACCCGTTTGGAATATATGAAAAAATTTTAGGAGGTAAAATAGAATGGGTGAAACATTTAGATCCAGTAGCAAAAGATTTAATTAAAAAACTTCTTGTGCCTGATCGAACGAAAAGATTAGGAAATATGAAGGTAATATTAATTGCAGCTAATATTAAACTAATAATTTTTAAAAATACTGTTCTATAGTTACCTTTAAAAACTGTTTTTTCAACTGATTAATCAAAGTAATATAACTTGATTATTAATATGTCTAATTGCTGGTTACTTATTAACAAAGAAAATAGAATTTTTATATTTATTTTTAACTAAACTACCTACATAATTATTAACAATATTTATTTTTCAGAGTGGTGCAGATGATGTAAAAAGACACAGATGGTTTAAGGGAATCGATTGGTATGATGTTGTAACAAGAAAATTAGAGGTATTTTTTTTAATTTTAATTCAATAAATATAACAAATAAAAACGTATATTTCTATCGCGATTTAAAATGATTCTTAAATATACATGAATTCATACATTTTTCAAACGTAATATTTAGCAAAAAATTTGAATAATTTAACAATTTGCAATGAATTTTAATGATGAATTGTGGTTGAATGATTTTTTAAACTTTGATTACTTTTTTAATTTTTTTCCAGCCTCCAATTCTTCCAAAAGTTATGTATGAAGGAGATACCAGTAATTTTGATGAATATCCTGAAGCTGATTGGAAATCTGCAAGAACATTAGATGAAGACGAATTAAAATTGTTTGAAGATTTCTAATATATAACAAATTACAAACTATTTATTACAATTTGTGTGAAAAGACTATTATATTAAATAATAAGTAGTTAGAGTACAATAGATATATTCCTAGCGAATATTTGGAAAAACATGTGATACATTAGTTGGTAATGATAGTTTATAAACAAGTTTGAAGTTTATTCAATTGAATAATAAATGAGGTAATTTGTTTTGTTATAATTGCAAATTTTAAATGTTTGTTAATTAATTTATTTCTAATTTATAGGTGCCATTAAAACGTACATGTAGATACATATTTTGTATAATAAAAAGTAACCATTGTTGAAACAATTTACTTAATTAGAAGTTTTAATAATTTGATTTTATTAGAATAAACGTTAAATTGTTTATATGAAAAAAACGTACTACAATACACAAAATAAAAGTTCAATCTTATTTTGTTCTCAAGATATATAAAGTGAAAAAAATTAATAATAAAAATTCATTTAATAAATTTTGATTTTTACATTGTAATTGTTTATAGAAAAACTGTTTTTTTTAATTGAACAGTAAGTTTTGGACAAATTAATTTCATGAAGTGAACAGCTGTTAGGTGAATTAATTTACAACAAATAAAAAAATTATGGCATTTAATTTGGAGTTTTCACTAATAACTGATAGTAGATTTATCAGTCATAAAAAAAATACCAATTGAGGCAACGCTAACAAATACGTAACAACTGCATAAATTTTATGCTTGTTTTTCTAAAAATTTAAATATTTTGTTTGGTTCGTGAGATGGTACTTAAACGTGATTAAAAAATATTTTCTATTCATTTAAATAATTATACATATTGCTAGTATTTGGAATCAACTTTTTTCGCATGTTCTCGAGAACATTACTATGCTTACACAGTTGTTGGTACGTTACTGAAAAGACAAATGGTTTGATATATCGTATCACTGAAAGCATCGTGTATTTTATGCCACATTACTGTTTTCTTGTTTGAATATTTGTGTGTATTTTGGGTTGCTTAATTCAAATCGTAATTTGTATTCACTTCTGTTATGTCTTCCAAATCTTTAAAAACGTATCTAATAAACAAAGTTTTAATTATTATTAATTTATAGACAATTTTATTGAAACTACACCTTATTTTGTGACACACTTCTAAAAAATAAAAGCCTGGAATAAAATGAACTACGGTTTTTGAGAACTAATAAACGCATACAATTTTATTGTTTTAATAAGAACACAATAATTTCAGAGAGGCTACTATTAAATATGGTGTTATAATTATATATTTTTATAAATAAAATTTAGGGATGATTGGTAAGCGCACATGTTTAATACAATAAATTCGATGCAAGCACAAGTTTCAAGAATTTTACGCAGTAGACATTTATACAATAAACTACATTGGTATGATGATTTAATTGTTTATTAAATATCCAAG
>JARFIZ010000318.1:0-16791 GCA_036325965.1 Sinopyrophorus schimmeli
AGTATGGGAATTTACCAAAATAAACCCACGATTTTTTGAATAAGGAATTTTTATTATTTAGTTTGTATCGAAAATTTTTATTTTAGAGGGAAGCGCGGGAAATGACACCGGTTATAGTACTAGGGGTACGTAGGAACGTCCCTCGCAATATAAAGCAATTCTATTTTTTCATATTTTGCCAAAAGACATGGGTTAAAACCCATCGATTTTGAATTTTCAAAACGTTTTCCCAAAGCTCTGGAATAGCACGCCTATGGTTTCTTAAGCCTATCCGAAGCCAAAAGGCTGCCAAATCCGATTCTGAATAGTTTTAAAGATCCGTCCACAAATAACGGCGCTACAATTTTTGAAAGTTCAAAATTCGCTCAAAATGAGCTCTAAAAAACGCAATTTTTATTTTCGAAAAATTAACGTCGCACCCTATACATATTATACATGTATCTTATGTAAAAAGCCTCAGGATTCCGAATCCGTGTCGTTTGTAATGATTGGATCGAAAATAAAAGGCGCTACGATTTTTTGTGAATCAAGGGTACGTATTTCTATTCATTTAGTTTGTATCGAAAATTTTATTTTAGAGGAAGCGCGGAAATGACACCGGTTATAGTCACTAGGGTACGTAGGAACGTCCCTCGCAATATAAAGCAATTCTATTTTTTCATATTTTGCCAAAAAAACATGGGTTAAAACCCATCGATTTTGAATTTTCAAAACGTTTTCCCAAAGCTCTGGAATAGCACGCCTATGGTTTCTTAAGCCTATCCGAAGCCAAAAGGCTGCCAAATCCGATTCTGAATAGTTTTAAAGATCCGTCCACAAATAACGGCGCTACAATTTTTGAAAGTTCAAAATTCGCTCAAAATGAGCTCTAAAATCGCAATTTTTATTTTCGAAAAATTAACGTCGCACCCTATACATATTATACATGTATCTTATGTAAAAAGCCTCAGGATTCCGAATCCGTGTCGTTTGTAATGATTGGATCGAAAATAAGGGCGCTACGATTTTTTGTGAATCAAAGGGGGACGTATTTCTATTCATTTAGTTTGTATCGAAAATTTTTATTTTAGAGGGAAGCGCGGGAAATGACACCGGTTATAGTCACTAGGGTACGTAGGAACGTCCCTCGCAATATAAAGCAATTCTATTTTTTCATATTTTGCCAAAAGACATGGGTTAAAACCCATCGATTTTGAATTTTCAAAACGTTTTCCCAAAGCTCTGGAATAGCACGCCTATGGTTTCTTAAGCCTATCCGAAGCCAAAAGGCTGCCAAATCCGATTCTGAATAGTTTTAAAGATCCGTCCACAAATAACGGCGCTACAATTTTTGAAAGTTCAAAATTCGCTCAAAATAGCTCTAAAATCGCAATTTTTATTTTCGAAAAATTAACGTCGCACCCTATACATATTATACATGTATCTTATGTAAAAAAGCCTCAGGATTCCGAATCCGTGTCGTTTGTAATGATTGGATCGAAAATAAGGGCGCTACGATTTTTTTTGTGAATCAAGGGGTACGTATTTCTATTCATTTAGTTTGTATCGAAAATTTTTATTTTAGAGGGGAAGCGCGGGAAATGACACCGGTTATAGTCACTAGGGGTACGTAGGAACGTCCCCTCGCAATATAAAGCAATTCTATTTTTTTCATATTTTGCCAAAAAGACATGGGTTAAAACCCATCGATTTTGAATTTTCAAAACGTTTTCCCAAAGCTCTGGAATAGCACGCCTATGGTTTCTTAAGCCTATCCGAAGCCAAAAAGGCTGCCAAATCCGATTCTGAATAGTTTTTAAAGATCCGTCCACAAATAACGGCGCTACAATTTTTTGAAAGTTCAAAATTCGCTCAAAATGAGCTCTAAAAATCGCAATTTTTTATTTTCGAAAAATTAACGTCGCACCCTATACATATTATACATGTATCTTATGTAAAAAAGCCTCAGGATTCCGAATCCGTGTCGTTTGTAATGATTGGATCGAAAATAAGGGCGCTACGATTTTTTTTGTGAATCAAGGGGTACGTATTTCTATTCATTTAGTTTGTATCGAAAATTTTTATTTTAGAGGAAGCGCGGGAAATGACACCGGTTATAGTCACTAGGGGTACGTAGGAACGTCCCTCGCAATATAAAGCAATTCTATTTTTTCATATTTTGCCAAAAGACATGGGTTAAAACCCATCGATTTTGAATTTTCAAAACGTTTTCCCAAAGCTCTGGAATAGCACGCCTATGGTTTCTTAAGCCTATCCGAAGCCAAAAGGCTGCCAAATCCGATTCTGAATAGTTTTAAAGATCCGTCCACAAATAACGGCGCTACAATTTTTGAAAGTTCAAAATTCGCTCAAAATAGCTCTAAAATCGCAATTTTTATTTTCGAAAAATTAACGTCGCACCCTATACATATTATACATGTATCTTATGTAAAAAGCCTCAGGATTCCGAATCCGTGTCGTTTGTAATGATTGGATCGAAAATAAGGGCGCTACGATTTTTTGTGAATCAAGGGTACGTATTTCTATTCATTTAGTTTGTATCGAAAATTTTTATTTTAGAGGAAGCGCGGAAATGACACCGGTTATAGTCACTAGGGGTACGTAGGAACGTCCCTCGCAATATAAAGCAATTCTATTTTTTTCATATTTTGCCAAAAAGACATGGGTTAAAACCCATCGATTTTGAATTTTCAAAACGTTTTCCCAAAGCTCTGGAATAGCACGCCTATGGTTTCTTAAGCCTATCCGAAGCCAAAAAGGCTGCCAAATCCGATTCTGAATAGTTTTTAAAGATCCGTCCACAAATAACGGCGCTACAATTTTTTGAAAGTTCAAAATTCGCTCAAAATGAGCTCTAAAAATCGCAATTTTTTATTTTCGAAAAATTAACGTCGCACCCTATACATATTATACATGTATCTTATGTAAAAAAGCCTCAGGATTCCGAATCCGTGTCGTTTGTAATGATTGGATCGAAAATAAGGGCGCTACGATTTTTTGTGAATCAAGGGTACGTATTTCTATTCATTTAGTTTGTATCGAAAATTTTTATTTTAGAGGGAAGCGCGGGAAATGACACCGGTTATAGTCACTAGGGTACGTAGGAACGTCCCTCGCAATATAAAGCAATTCTATTTTTTCATATTTTGCCAAAAGACATGGGTTAAAACCCATCGATTTTGAATTTTCAAAACGTTTTCCCAAAGCTCTGGAATAGCACGCCTATGGTTTCTTAAGCCTATCCGAAGCCAAAAGCTGCCAAATCCGATTCTGAATAGTTTTAAAGATCCGTCCACAAATAACGGCGCTACAATTTTTGAAAGTTCAAAATTGGCTCAAAATGAGCTCTAAAATCGCAATTTTTATTTTCGAAAAATTAACGTCGCACCCTATACATATTATACATGTATCTTATGTAAAAAGCCTCAGGATTCCGAATCCGTGTCGTTTGTAATGATTGGATCGAAAATAAGGGCGCTACGATTTTTGTGAATCAAGGGGTACGTATTTCTATTCATTTAGT
This sequence comes from Sinopyrophorus schimmeli, assembly GCA_036325965.1. Taxonomy (NCBI): domain Eukaryota; kingdom Metazoa; phylum Arthropoda; class Insecta; order Coleoptera; family Elateridae; genus Sinopyrophorus; species Sinopyrophorus schimmeli. The sequence goes on from JARFIZ010000318.1 coordinate 3,524, forward strand.
TTGTATCGAAAATTTTTATTTTAGAGGGAAGCGCGGGAAATGACACCGGTTATAGTCACTAGGGGTACGTAGGAACGTCCTCGCAATATAAAGCAATTCTATTTTTTCATATTTTGCCAAAAGACATGGGTTAAAACCCATCGATTTTGAATTTTCAAAACGTTTTCCCAAAGCTCTGGAATAGCACGCCTATGGTTTCTTAAGCCTATCCGAAGCCAAAAGGCTGCCAAATCCGATTCTGAATAGTTTTAAAGATCCGTCCACAAATAACGGCGCTACAATTTTTGAAAGTTCAAAATTCGCTCAAAATGAGCTCTAAAATCGCAATTTTTATTTTCGAAAAATTAACGTCGCACCCTATACATATTATACATGTATCTTATGTAAAAAGCCTCAGGATTCCGAATCCGTGTCGTTTGTAATGATTGGATCGAAAATAAGGGCGCTACGATTTTTTGTGAATCAAGGGGTACGTATTTCTATTCATTTAGTTTGTATCGAAAATTTTTATTTTAGAGGGAAGCGCGGGAAATGACACCGGTTATAGTCACTAGGGTACGTAGGAACGTCCCTCGCAATATAAAGCAATTCTATTTTTTCATATTTTGCCAAAAGACATGGGTTAAAACCCATCGATTTTGAATTTTCAAAACGTTTTCCCAAAGCTCTGGAATAGCACGCCTATGGTTTCTTAAGCCTATCCGAAGCCAAAAGGCTGCCAAATCCGATTCTGAATAGTTTTAAAGATCCGTCCACAAATAACGGCGCTACAATTTTTGAAAGTTCAAAATTCGCTCAAAATGAGCTCTAAAATCGCAATTTTTATTTTCGAAAAATTAACGTCGCACCCTATACATATTATACATGTATCTTATGTAAAAAAGCCTCAGGATTCCGAATCCGTGTCGTTTGTAATGATTGGATCGAAAATAAGGGCGCTACGATTTTTTTTGTGAATCAAGGGGTACGTATTTCTATTCATTTAGTTTCTATCGAAAATTTTTATTTTAGAGGAAGCGCGGGAAATGACACCGGTTATAGTCACTAGGGGTACGTAGGAACGTCCCCTCGCAATATAAAGCAATTCTATTTTTTTCATATTTTGCCAAAAAAACATGGGTTAAAACCCATCGATTTTGAATTTTCAAAACGTTTTCCCAAAGCTCTGGAATAGCACGCCTATGGTTTCTTAAGCCTATCCGAAGCCAAAAAGCTGCCAAATCCGATTCTGAATAGTTTTAAAGATCCGTCCACAAATAACGGCGCTACAATTTTTGAAAGTTCAAAATTCGCTCAAAATGAGCTCTAAAATCGCAATTTTTATTTTCGAAAAATTAACGTCGCACCCTATACATATTATACATGTATCTTATGTAAAAAGCTCTTAATCGTTCGTTTAAGATTGCATAAATAAATTAAATTTTTAATAAAAATTTTAATTACTTTTTAAAACGTTTTTTAAAGACTTTAAAATAATAAAACCAAAATAAAAAATTTGCTCAAGAACATTCTTTAAAAATTATTATTGTTTGGTGGAAAATGGTTCCACAAGATTCAATCTTGGAATTTGCGCAACTTGTTCAGAGGTGAATTTTTAAAAAAAAATTAAAATAAATTATAAATTTTTAAAAATAAAAATTTTTTAAATTTGTTAATGAAATTTATATTTTAAAAAGTGGAAGATTAAAATCAATAATTTAAATTTAATGACTAAAATTTAATTAATAAAATATAATAAAACTTAATTTAACAAAACTACCATGAGGAAAAAAATAAGACCTTTACTTAACATCAATGTTCGAAAATTGTATCCCTTTGAAGTTGGCTATATCCAAAATTTTACTTTAAAAAGAGGTTAAGTAGCTATTTGCATAACCTACGCGTTTATTGCTGTCTGTAAAATAAAAATAATTTTACTAAATCTTTTCGAAATGTGTGAATTTAGAAAGAAATCGTTAGAATGACTATTTACCTTAAATAAAGGGTTGTAATGAAATTAGATGCACTAATTTATAATAATAATTAAGACACAACCGTACGACTTCGTTGTATATTGCAAAATGATTCAGAAATCGAAAGTTTTATGTAAGTGCTTGCTATAAGTCATATCCGTAGCCCAAAGCCAAGCCGATATCAAAAGCGATAAAGCTACCTAAACGAGCGAGATTATTTTAAATAAAATTATCGATTTAATTAGTTCAAAGGAAAACATAATACAGGGTATTGCAAATATATTTGTTCTTACTTTATTGTAATTTATTAAATAATAATTTTTAGTTTATAATCGACAAGGGGTTAACCTTTCCGTGTACGAGGTGGGTATAACTAATGTACAATTTTTTATTGTTAAAAATGCTTGGTAATTTTAAAACAGTAATTCGAGCTCAAAGGGCCATTTCCGATCCGAACGCCGCTTCGCTCGAATGCGCACAATTCGTATTTATTACATTTATTCTTTAAATTTATCCTTCTCTTTCAAACCAATAATTTTAATTTAGTTTAGTAAATATCGATATTATATTGGAAAATGTATTTACCATAGCAAATGAGTGAAAGGAGCGAAAAGATACGAAAATTGTTCTTAATCTACAAAATTGGAGAAAAATGCATTTTGATTTTCCAGTAAATGGCAACAAAGCAATTCTCTACATTTATGTTTTTAAAAGAGAAAGTTCAAATTTAGTAGTGTTCCATTGCATTCATTTGTTATACGATTCCTATGCATTTTTCGTATTTTGTAAAACAAATTCTACGTTCGGCTTTAATGGCATCGTTATAACAAATTTGAATAAAAATAATAAGGTATTTACCTATTACAAATTTTTGTTTGGTTTAGGGTCGTTTACAAGCGGTAAGTTCCAGTACTTTTCTCCAACGTCTATTATTTTGTTTTACATTACCTATTGTTTTTGTAATTTAGTAAATTTATTAGTCTATTGAAACAAGAAAAAACTAATATTCAGAAATCTTGCAAACAGGTTAATAAAAGATAGCATTATACTATTATTTACATTGTTTCTTTTTTTGTATAGGTAAGATTTGAAGAAAGAAAATCTGTGCATTACACAATTAAAACCTATTGACATAAATTTGAAAACTCATCATATTGAACCAAATCAGAGATGGAAATTCTTCTATTTTGGAGAGTTACGAATTTTGGTGAAAATTAATAATTAAAAAGTCCAATTTTGTTAAAAATTTAGGTTAAAAAATGTATTTATAGAAAAATTTTATTCAAAAACATTTAGATTGAGAGACTTTAAATTCTTACCCATTGTAAAGGAAGGCGCAAAGCGAACACTTTGGTAAAAATCATTAACCTTATTTTATTGGGATACCGAAAAACCCTAAAAATGAAAAATTCAAATTGGGTAAATTTTTTGAAAAATGGTTTTTTCCATGATATTTGGGAAAAAAAATCATAAACTAAACTAATATCCATATTTATAATACAAAATATTTTCCATTAATCCTTCGTGCGGGAAAATAAAACATTGTTCTTATAATAACGAACCCGAAAATAAAATTTCATAAATTACTCAAACCAAATTTATGAATTGTTTGGTTTATTTGATTTTAAAGGTTATAAGAAAATTAGAATTATCATTGGGCCAAATTTTGAATAGGAATTCTAAAAATAAAGTAGGATTTATTGGGCTTAATAAATCAAAAAAAATAAAATCTTTTTTTTCCCCTTTTAAAAAGACAAAATGAGGTTGTCCCCTTTCGCCCGCCAACCTGCCAGCCATGTCGAGCCACGGGGCTTGTAGTGCCTATGGTGGTCCTTGGTGAGGATTATGTATTGTCTAAAAAGAAAGATACAATAGTTTAAATATCATAGAAGCACAGATAAAAAAAATAGTGACAGTAGAGTAAACTAGTAAAAAGTTTATTAGTAATATATAGAAATACATATTTTATACATATTTATAAATAATTAATTAAATAAATAACATTATTGCGTATATAACGTTGTTTCACTGATGACTATACACTGTCCGGCCAACAGAAATAGTTAAGCCACTCCCACAAATGTGCGCTAAATTTAAATAAAATTTTTTCTATTGGCTTAATTTTTAAAGCACGTAACACAAGTAACCATATTAGCATTTATGTCCTGCAAGAACGGGAACAAACTTGATTATTAATTTGTACCGTGTGAAACTGGGCACTGCATACATTGGTTCAATTTAGTGGGGCGTGGCTTAAATATTTCTGTTGGCCGGACAAAGTATAATATATTTATTTCCATTTCTAACACCGGCTATAGTTACGAAGGGTACGTAGAAACATCCCCTTGCAATATAAAGCAATTCTATTTTTTTCATTATTTGCCAAAAAAACATGGACTAAAACCTATCAATTTTGTTTTTTCAAAACGTTTTTAAAGATACGCTCACAATTAACCGAGCAACGAATTTTCAAAGTCAAATGTTCGAAAAATTATAATACAAGTCCGGAGTATCAATGTTACAAATAAAAACAATACAGAAAAAAAAAGAGATACAGTCAACTCGCGTTATAACGAATTTTAAGGGACCCACGAAAAAGTTTGTTATATCGAAAGTTCGTTATATCGAAATTCATAAATTTACAAACTTTTACAAATTTGCTTAGAGATATAGAATAAATCAATCCATTACACCACAAATTCGTTGTCGCTTAATAAAATAACCAATATAACGCCTAAATGTAAAAAAAATTAATAAAACAATAGAAAACAACAATAAAAAAAAACCAATAGAAATAATAGAAATAGAAACACGTATAATCTAAAAAATTCGTAATTTTAGTTTGTATGCAGATCACTGTGCGTGTCCGTTCAATTGCGTTCTCCAGATTTAAGATACTTGAGAATACACTGTCATCAAGGTCATGGCTTTACAAGTAATTGATAATTGATAGTGTTGAGTCTGCATTGCTTTAAGATAAAAAAATCAAAAATTGTGTAGAAACACATTATGTAAATTATATAACATACCTACAGTACTTATTTTTTTAACAAAAATTATTAGACTTTGGTCAAGAAAACTACGTTATATCGAGAAGACCAAAACCCATTAAAATTTTCGTTATAAAGCGAGATTTTCAAGGGACCGGCGGTTTCTTTCTTTATATCGAGATTTTCGTTATATCGAACTTCGTTATAACGCGAGTTGACTGTATTAACAAACCCAAGTGGCTGGGAGCTACCTTTGATTTCCATAAAGAGCTGGAGAACATCGTCCAACGATCCCACAGAAAGGAGTCCGCTCGCAGCAGTGGTGACTTTGGCCGACACCTCTGCGTCGCTCGCCGGGAACTGCCTTCGCGCCATCGACGGTGAAATCCGGTTTTCTCCTAAACACAAAAGAAAATAAAATTACAAGATTAATAAAACGTTTTTGGAAAAACACTAAAACACCAAAAATTTGGATTTAAAGTTATGCAAGTAATAAAGAGTTGAAACACTAATCAATTTTAAAAATCGGTGGGACTTTAAGAATTAAAAAAAAACAATCGGCCGTTTCTAGAATTTAATGAAGCGATCAAAGGATATTCAAATTAATCACCAACTATAGTAATTAACAAGCCTTTAATTTAACAAAGGCTACCCATGGAGGAAAAAAATAAGACCTTCGTACTTACATCATTTGAAAATGTGTATCCCTTTGATGGGTTGGCTATATCCAAAATTTTACTTTTAAAGAGGGTTGAAGGTGGTGGGGCGTAATGCATGGTACCTTCGCGTTTAAATTGCTGTCTGTAAAATAAAAAAAATAATTATTAGCTGAAATCTTTTACGAAATGTGTGAATTTAGAAAGAAATCAGAATGACTATTTACCTTAAATAAAGGGTTGTAATGAAAATTAGATGCACTAATTTATAATAATAATTAAGACACAACCGTACGAATATTGCAAAATGATTCAGAAATCGAAAGTTTTATGTAAGTGCTGCTATAAGTCATATCCGTAGACCCCCAAAGCCAAGCTGCCCGATATCAAAAGCGATAAAGCTACCTAAACGAGCCGCGATTATTTTAAATAAAATTATCGATTTAATTAGTTCAAAGGAAAAACATAATACAGGGTATTGCAAAATATTTGACTTTATTGTAATTTATTAAACCCTTAATTTTTAGTTTATAATCGACAAGGGGTTAACCTTTCCGTGTACGAGGTGGGGTATAACTAATGTGGGGGGGGGGGGGGGGGGGGGGGGGGGGGGGGGGGGGGGGGCCCTTTTTTTTTTCCCCCAAACCCCGGGCCCCAAATAACTACAAAATCGAAAAAGATTACAAATTGGGTATAAGTTTATTTGAAAGAATGGTTATGAATAATGTCCAAGTATTCTAGTACAAATAGAATGCGACCTCAAATTGCTAAACTAATAGTGCCTACTATTTACCCTAGACTACAAAATCATTCTTCGGTATTATTGATCCTTCTGTGCGAGGAAAAAAATCATTGTTCTTCATAAGTCACAAGAAAAAAAATTAATTATTAAATTAAAATTATAAACAACCAAATTTGATTTTTATCAATTATTTGACTTTTAAAAACGGTTATATTAAGAAACCAACCTTAATTTAATGCGAATTTCAAAGGATTTTTCAAATTTACTTATATGAATTTTATAAAGGAGAAAAAAAAAGTCTGGGGGGGGGGGGGGGGGGGGGGGGGGGGGGGGGGGGGGGGGGGGGGGGGGGGGGGGGGGGGGGGGGGGGGGGGGTCAGCAATAATTTTAATTTAGTTTAGTAAATATCGATATTATATTGGAAAACTGTATTTACCATAGCAAATGAGTGAAATGGAGCGAAAAGATACGAAAACCTTGTTCTTAATCTACAAAATTGCGAGAAAAATGCATTTTGATTTTCCAGTAAATGGCAACAAAGCAATGTCTCTACATTTATGTTTTTAAAAGAGAGTAAGGTCATTTAGTACGTGTTCCATTGCTAATTGACATATTTGTTATACGATTCCTATGCATTTTTCGTATTTTTGTAAAAACAAATTCTACGTTCGGCTTTAATGGCATCGTTATAACAAATTTGAATAAAAATAATAAGGTATTTACCTATTACAAATTTTTGTTTGGTTTAGGGTCGTTTACAAGCGGGTTAAGTTCCAGTACTTATTCGTCCGACACCCCGTCTATTATTTTTTTTGGTTTTTTACATTACTCTATTGTTTTTGTAATTTAGTAAATTTTTATTAGTCTATTGAAACAGAAGAAAAACTAATATTCAGAAATCTTGCAAACAGGTTAATAAAAGATAGCATTATACTATTATTTACATTGTTTCTTTTTTTTGTATAGGTAAGATTTGAAGAAAGAAAATCTGTGCATTACACAATTAAAAAACCTATTGACATAAATTTGGAAACGCCGCATTATATTGAAGCAAATCAGAGATGGAAACTTTACTTCTATTGGTTGGAGAGATTACGACAGTTGTTGTTAAACAAATTACATAATCTACAAACAAGATACCAATTGATGTATAAACAATTTAATGAATTAAAAAACATGAATGATATTCAGGTGATGAAGCAAATGTTGGTGATTGGCATGACCACAACATGTGCTGCACGATTGCAGAGCACTTTACAAGTTCTTAGGTCTCCGATTGTAATAGTTGAAGAAGCAGCAGAAGTCTTAGAATCACATATTGTAGTATCACTTACAAGTCACTGTCAGCACCTTATTGTTATTGGTGATCACCAGCAACTCCGACCTTCAACAGCTAACTACAAAATCGAAAAAGATTACAAATTGGGTATAAGTTTATTTGAAAGAATGGTTATGAATAATGTGCCATGTAGTATTCTGGGAGTACAACATAGAATGCGACCTCAAATTGCTAAACTAATAGTGCCTACTATTTACCCTAGACTACAAAATCATCGATATTATATTGGAAAATGTATTTACCATAGCAAATGAGTGAAATGGAGCGAAAAGATACGAAAACCTTGTTCTTAATCTACAAAATTGCGAGAAAAAAGCATTTTGATTTTCCCGTAAATGGCAACAAAGCAATGTCTCTACATTTATGTTTTTTAAAAAAAGTAAGGGCATTTAGTACGTGTTCCATTGTAATTGACATATTTGTTATACGATTCCTATGCATTTTTCGTATTTTGTAAAACAAATTCTACGTTCGGCTTTAATGGCATCGTTATAACAAATTTGAATAAAAATAATAAGGTATTTACCTATTACAAATTTTTGTTTGGTTTAGGGGCGTTTACAAGCGGGTTAAGTTCCAGTACTTATTCGTCCGACACCCCGTCTATTATTTTTTGGTTTTTACATTACTCTATTGTTTTTGTAATTTAGTAAATTTTATTAGTCTATTGAAACAGAAGAAAAACTAATATTCAGAAATCTTGCAAACAGGTTAATAAAAGATAGCATTATACTATTATTTACATTGTTTCTTTTTTTTGTATAGGTAAGATTTGAAGAAAGAAAATCTGTGCATTACACAATTAAAAAACCTATTGACATAAATTTGAAAACGCCTCATCATATTGAACCAAATCAGAGATGGAAACTTTACTTCTATTGGTTGGAGAGATTACGACAGTTGTTGGTGAACAAATTACATAATCTGCAAACAAGATACCAATTCTTGTATAAACAATTTATGGAATTAAAAAACATGAATGATATTCAGGTGATGAAGCAAATGTTGGTGATTGGCATGACCACAACATGTGCTGCACGATTGCAGAGCACTTTACAAGTTCTTAGGTCTCCGATTGTAATAGTTGAAGAAGCAGCAGAAGTCTTAGAATCACATATTGTAGTATCACTTACAAGTCACTGTCAGCACCTTATTGTTATTGGTGATCACCAGCAACTCCGGCCTTCAACAGCTAACTACAAAATCGAAAAAGATTACAAATTGGGTATAAGTTTATTTGAAAGAATGGTTATGAATAATGTGCCATGTAGTATTCTGGGAGTACAACATAGAATGCGACCTCAAATTGCTAAACTAATAGTGCCTACTATTTACCCTAGACTACAAAATCATTCTTCGGTATTATTGTATCCTTCTGTGCGAGGAATAATAAAATCATTGTTCTTCATAAGTCACACAGAACCCGAACAATCAACAGGCGATTTCAGTAAAGTAAATACTCATGAAGCACAATTTATGATATTGCTTTGTCGTTATTTGATTTTAAACGGTTATCAACCCGAAGATATTACGATATTAGCTGCGTATTCGGGCCAAATGTTTGAACTATGGAAGCTTCGTAAAAAGCATCACGAATTGCTCCAGGATGTTCGCATTGCGGTCTTAGATAATTATCAAGGAGAAGAAAGTAAAATCATTTTGCTATCATTGGTTCGCAGTAACAACGACAAAAGTGTAGGCTTCTTAAAAATTGAGAATCGTGTTTGCGTCGCCTTATCCAGAGCGAAAGAAGGCTTTTACATGATGGGCAATATGAATCTACTATCTCAAAATAGTCAAGTAAGTTATAATATAAAAATTGTTTTAAATTTAATTTAAATATTTTTGAAGATATGGCCTAAAATAAAGACAACATTAGAAGACCAAGGGGCTATAGGCGACTCGATTTCGTTACGCTGCCAAATACATTTTGAAATGATTACACAAATCAAAGATATTGGTGATTTTAAAAGTGTTCAGGAAGGCGGCTGCAATAAAGTATGTGAAAAATATTTAACTTGCGGTCACATATGTAAACGGCTTTGTCACGTTACTGATCGGGAGCACAAAACAACAAAATGCAAAGATAAATGTTTAAAGTGAGTATCTACAAAGTTTTAAAAAACTGGATTATTAAGATTGTTATTGATTGTTCAAAATTATTGTAGAATATTATGTTCGGAAAATCATGGCTGTCCAAAATGTGTTACGAGGAATGTAGCCCATGTAAAACGCTAGTCAAAAGACTTCTAGAATGCAATCATGAACATGCCATTGAATGTTCCACAGATATTACAAAATACAAATGTAAAACTCCTGTAGCTGCGACTTTGCCGTGCGGTCATGCAGTTGAAGATAAGCCATGCTTTATAAGTTCAGAGACATTTCGATGCCCTTTTCCGTGCGAGACACGTGTCGAACCTTGTGGACATGCATGTTTACGCAGTTGTCATAGTCGAAGCGATCCTGATCATTTAGAGGTAAAGCAAACTATGCAAAATTAAAATTTTAATACTAATAAAATAATTTGCAGTACAATTGTAATAAAGCATGTGCAAGAACAAAAAAGAATTGTTCTACAGGAACACATCTTTGTGAAAAAGTATGTTACGAAGAATGTGAAAAATGCGATGTTTTTGTATTAAAACAGAGAACTATATGCTCACATGCGTTTCGCGTTCCATGCCACTCAAATGTGGACGATTTAGAGTGTCACAAACCTTGCGAAAAACTTTTGCCTTGTGGCCACAAATGTTTTAGAAAGTGTTTTGAACAATGTGGAAATTGTCAAGTTAAGGTAATCATTGTTTTACTTAATACTTTCTACTAAATACGTAGGTATTTACTTGGGATTTTTATTTAACTGAAAATGTATTTACTAAAAACATTAAGATGTTTTGTTAATATCGTACTTTTTAGGTTTCGAAAGTTGTTGATGAATGTGGGCATACCATAAAGGTAGCATGCTCTGAAACACCAAAACGCGGACAATGCACTGGAAAATGCCCCCGACTACTATCTTGCGGCCATGCTTGTTTGAAAAGATGCAAAGATGACTGCACTAAATTTTGCAAAGAATTGGTTTCACATAATAAAGCTGTGAGCTGCGGCCACAATTTTAAAATAGAATGTTACTTACTAACCCAAGGTAAGTATTTTTGTTTCATTTATTTGGAAAGAAGACAATGCTATAATTTTTATAGAATTACCTAGCTATAGTTATGAATTACTGAAATTTTGTCAAGAACCATGCAATACTTTTCTTAAATGCAAACATAACTGTAAAGGAACTTGTGGAAGTTGTGCACAGGGACGCATACACGAAAGTTGCCAAGAAAAATGTGGACGTATTTTAATCTGCGGACACGAATGCGAAATACCTTGTCGTGAAATATGCCAACCTTGCGCTCGAATGTGTTCATACAATTGTAAACATAGTAAATGTAAGAAACGTTGTGGAGAACCTTGCACAAATTGTAAGGAACGGTGTCCAAGGGCTTGTCGACATGTAAAATGTAAAAATCCATGTGGTGAAATTTGCTCAGTTGGTCCATGCGTTGAACCATGTCCAAAATTACTGCACTGTGGCCATCCTTGTGTCGGTTTTTGCGGTGATCCGTGTCCTCCACTATGCAGAATTTGTGATAATGAGGAACTCACAACGGTTCTTTTGGTACTGAAGACGAACCAGATGCTAGATTTATTTTATTAGAAGAATGTAAGCACGTGATAGAAAGCGAAGCAATGCAATCATGGTTAGAAACTAATCATAAGCAGTCTAATGAAGAAATTACTTATAAATGTTGTCCTAAATGCAAAACAGCTCTTACTAGTACAGTTCGGTTCGCCGATTATGTTAAACAAACGAATAAAGACATATCGGAAATAAAAAATAAACTTATAGGGAATCGAAAGGCTTTAAATCAAAATCAATCTAATTTACTTATGGATATAAAAGTTATTAAACAGAATTTTGTAGACAAAGGTACTGCTTCCTTTAATATTAGTATTTTGCTATTTCTATGTCTTGATACTTTTTAGGTGTGTTCGAATTGAACGATTTCTTACAAGTTCTTCAAAACAATTTGAAACCAACATACAAAAATAGAAGACAACATTTAAACCAAATGAATGTTGCGTCCTATACTGCCAAAATAGGAATTGTAAAAAATATCGTCAATGAAACCAAAAAGTGGAACCCAACTAACCTTCACAATTCAAAAGTTGTTAGACACGTTCGATTTTTATTATTGTTTATAAATCGAAATAACGATAGAATTACTAATCAAGAGATCAATGATATACAAAGAGAATTACCACGTTTGAATCGAATTGTACAATTGGAAAAATTTGACTCCCTAAAAAAGTATAGAAAGCAGACCTCAAGCTGTAACACTTTATACTGAATTATGTAAAAGTATTTTTTCAGCAACGCCGTATTCAGATATTTTAGATGCAGATATAAAAAATAAACTAAACGAATTGAATAAAATAGTCTCAGGTGGATTAGCAATAACCGAAACGGAACGAATAGAAATTGTAAGAGCTATGGGAATGGCACCAGGCCACTGGTTTAAATGTCCAAATAACCACTATTACGCTATTGGAGATTGTGGAGGCGCCATGCAAACTAGTAAATGTATTGAATGTGGTGCTCAAGTAGGTGGTGCAAGCCACACTCTATTGTCTACTAATGCTCATACTAATGTCATGGATGGTTCTACACATGCAGCATGGTCAGAGACTGCAAATAATCTTGGGAATTATGCTAATCTAGTTTAAAAACTAATTAAACTTTTTTTTCAGCATAATTTTGCATTACTTTGTAATAGTTTTAAGTTGTTTTTTTAATAGTTACAGTATCATACATGTACAGTAGAACCTCGATAAGTCGAATCTCAAGGGAAATCTGAAAATATTCGAGTCATAGAGGTATCGACTTACTTGCTTCGGTAGAGCTCGAACAAAAGCCACGACAATAACAATAAATACCCAAAATGAAACAGAGGGCTCCCGGCAAACACGTGTTGGCGTCGGTCATAAAATTCTGCAATCTTTTCTTTGAACAAATTTTTGTGTTGTAGAGGTAGCAAATATGTTTGTTTTGCGTTATAGAGCAAAAATATGTACCGAAATACTTTGTAGGGAAATACTGATTATTTCGATCTATCGAGGGTTCAGATTTCGAGATATAGTGTTATTGGGGCTTGAAGGGAAGGGAAAAACGGTTTTTTGAGTTTTAGAGGTTTTCGACTTATTGAAGTTCTACTGTATAGGGTAATCTCAGTAAGGATTAACTGTTCTTGCATCTTGCAGTTTTTGACAAAACAATAAAAATTATATGCATTTAAAATTAACTGCAATTTTTGAGAACTTTTTTTTAAATATATTCAATAATATTAATTTAGAGTTGTATTGATGAAGGTTTTATATTAAATTATGACTATTTGCTTTTTAAAAGATTTTATTTCACAATTTTATCAGACATTTTTGAAATAAATTTAAAAAATATGTATCGTTTTCATTTAAAGATGTGTTTCTTTTAAATTTAATTTAAGGCGTGTACTGTTTGGATTCATGACATTTTTA
>JARFIZ010000319.1:0-17035 GCA_036325965.1 Sinopyrophorus schimmeli
TTTGATAGCTATCCGGGATTTATTTAATTATTTTTCCGGTGTACAATAAACACAAATGAAGCATTATCAAGCATTGAAACGGCCTCTTTGGCGATTTTCGAAAACACATGCTTCCAGTATAAATCAAATAATTTCAATAATATTTCAATTGTTGCTTTCTTTGATAGCTATCCGGGATTTATTTAATTATTTTTCCGGTGTACAATAAACACAAATGAAGCATTATCAAGCATTGAAACGGCCTCTTTGGCGATTTTCGAAAACACATGCTTCCAGTATAAATCAAATAATTTCAATAATATTTCAATTGTTGCTTTCTTTGATAGCTATCCGGGATTTATTTAATTATTTTTCCGGTGTACAATAAACACAAATGAAGCATTATCAAGCATTGAAACGGCCTCTTTGGCGATTTTCGAAAACACATGCTTCCAGTATAAATCAAATAATTTCAATAATATTTCAATTGTTGCTTTCTTTGATAGCTATCCGGGATTTATTTAATTATTTTTCCGGTGTACAATAAACACAAATGAAGCATTATCAAGCATTGAAACGGCCTCTTTGGCGATTTTCGAAAACACATGCTTCCAGTATAAATCAAATAATTTCAATAATATTTCAATTGTTGCTTTCTTTGATAGCTATCCGGGATTTATTTAATTATTTTTCCGGTGTACAATAAACACAAATGAAGCATTATCAAGCATTGAAACGGCCTCTTTGGCGATTTTCGAAAACACATGCTTCCAGTATAAATCAAATAATTTCAATAATATTTCAATTGTTGCTTTCTTTGATAGCTATCCGGGATTTATTTAATTATTTTTCCGGTGTACAATAAACACAAATGAAGCATTATCAAGCATTGAAACGGCCTCTTTGGCGATTTTCGAAAACACATGCTTCCAGTATAAATCAAATAATTTCAATAATATTTCAATTGTTGCTTTCTTTGATAGCTATCCGGGATTTATTTAATTATTTTTCCGGTGTACAATAAACACAAATGAAGCATTATCAAGCATTGAAACGGCCTCTTTGGCGATTTTCGAAAACACATGCTTCCAGTATAAATCAAATAATTTCAATAATATTTCAATTGTTGCTTTCTTTGATAGCTATCCGGGATTTATTTAATTATTTTTCCGGTGTACAATAAACACAAATGAAGCATTATCAAGCATTGAAACGGCCTCTTTGGCGATTTTCGAAAACACATGCTTCCAGTATAAATCAAATAATTTCAATAATATTTCAATTGTTGCTTTCTTTGATAGCTATCCGGGATTTATTTAATTATTTTTCCGGTGTACAATAAACACAAATGAAGCATTATCAAGCATTGAAACGGCCTCTTTGGCGATTTTCGAAAACACATGCTTCCAGTATAAATCAAATAATTTCAATAATATTTCAATTGTTGCTTTCTTTGATAGCTATCCGGGATTTATTTAATTATTTTTCCGGTGTACAATAAACACAAATGAAGCATTATCAAGCATTGAAACGGCCTCTTTGGCGATTTTCGAAAACACATGCTTCCAGTATAAATCAAATAATTTCAATAATATTTCAATTGTTGCTTTCTTTGATAGCTATCCGGGATTTATTTAATTATTTTTCCGGTGTACAATAAACACAAATGAAGCATTATCAAGCATTGAAACGGCCTCTTTGGCGATTTTCGAAAACACATGCTTCCAGTATAAATCAAATAATTTCAATAATATTTCAATTGTTGCTTTCTTTGATAGCTATCCGGGATTTATTTAATTATTTTTCCGGTGTACAATAAACACAAATGAAGCATTATCAAGCATTGAAACGGCCTCTTTGGCGATTTTCGAAAACACATGCTTCCAGTATAAATCAAATAATTTCAATAATATTTCAATTGTTGCTTTCTTTGATAGCTATCCGGGATTTATTTAATTATTTTTCCGGTGTACAATAAACACAAATGAAGCATTATCAAGCATTGAAACGGCCTCTTTGGCGATTTTCGAAAACACATGCTTCCAGTATAAATCAAATAATTTCAATAATATTTCAATTGTTGCTTTCTTTGATAGCTATCCGGGATTTATTTAATTATTTTTCCGGTGTACAATAAACACAAATGAAGCATTATCAAGCATTGAAACGGCCTCTTTGGCGATTTTCGAAAACACATGCTTCCAGTATAAATCAAATAATTTCAATAATATTTCAATTGTTGCTTTCTTTGATAGCTATCCGGGATTTATTTAATTATTTTTCCGGTGTACAATAAACACAAATGAAGCATTATCAAGCATTGAAACGGCCTCTTTGGCGATTTTCGAAAACACATGCTTCCAGTATAAATCAAATAATTTCAATAATATTTCAATTGTTGCTTTCTTTGATAGCTATCCGGGATTTATTTAATTATTTTTCCGGTGTACAATAAACACAAATGAAGCATTATCAAGCATTGAAACGGCCTCTTTGGCGATTTTCGAAAACACATGCTTCCAGTATAAATCAAATAATTTCAATAATATTTCAATTGTTGCTTTCTTTGATAGCTATCCGGGATTTATTTAATTATTTTTCCGGTGTACAATAAACACAAATGAAGCATTATCAAGCATTGAAACGGCCTCTTTGGCGATTTTCGAAAACACATGCTTCCAGTATAAATCAAATAATTTCAATAATATTTCAATTGTTGCTTTCTTTGATAGCTATCCGGGATTTATTTAATTATTTTTCCGGTGTACAATAAACACAAATGAAGCATTATCAAGCATTGAAACGGCCTCTTTGGCGATTTTCGAAAACACATGCTTCCAGTATAAATCAAATAATTTCAATAATATTTCAATTGTTGCTTTCTTTGATAGCTATCCGGGATTTATTTAATTATTTTTCCGGTGTACAATAAACACAAATGAAGCATTATCAAGCATTGAAACGGCCTCTTTGGCGATTTTCGAAAACACATGCTTCCAGTATAAATCAAATAATTTCAATAATATTTCAATTGTTGCTTTCTTTGATAGCTATCCGGGATTTATTTAATTATTTTTCCGGTGTACAATAAACACAAATGAAGCATTATCAAGCATTGAAACGGCCTCTTTGGCGATTTTCGAAAACACATGCTTCCAGTATAAATCAAATAATTTCAATAATATTTCAATTGTTGCTTTCTTTGATAGCTATCCGGGATTTATTTAATTATTTTTCCGGTGTACAATAAACACAAATGAAGCATTATCAAGCATTGAAACGGCCTCTTTGGCGATTTTCGAAAACACATGCTTCCAGTATAAATCAAATAATTTCAATAATATTTCAATTGTTGCTTTCTTTGATAGCTATCCGGGATTTATTTAATTATTTTTCCGGTGTACAATAAACACAAATGAAGCATTATCAAGCATTGAAACGGCCTCTTTGGCGATTTTCGAAAACACATGCTTCCAGTATAAATCAAATAATTTCAATAATATTTCAATTGTTGCTTTCTTTGATAGCTATCCGGGATTTATTTAATTATTTTTCCGGTGTACAATAAACACAAATGAAGCATTATCAAGCATTGAAACGGCCTCTTTGGCGATTTTCGAAAACACATGCTTCCAGTATAAATCAAATAATTTCAATAATATTTCAATTGTTGCTTTCTTTGATAGCTATCCGGGATTTATTTAATTATTTTTCCGGTGTACAATAAACACAAATGAAGCATTATCAAGCATTGAAACGGCCTCTTTGGCGATTTTCGAAAACACATGCTTCCAGTATAAATCAAATAATTTCAATAATATTTCAATTGTTGCTTTCTTTGATAGCTATCCGGGATTTATTTAATTATTTTTCCGGTGTACAATAAACACAAATGAAGCATTATCAAGCATTGAAACGGCCTCTTTGGCGATTTTCGAAAACACATGCTTCCAGTATAAATCAAATAATTTCAATAATATTTCAATTGTTGCTTTCTTTGATAGCTATCCGGGATTTATTTAATTATTTTTCCGGTGTACAATAAACACAAATGAAGCATTATCAAGCATTGAAACGGCCTCTTTGGCGATTTTCGAAAACACATGCTTCCAGTATAAATCAAATAATTTCAATAATATTTCAATTGTTGCTTTCTTTGATAGCTATCCGGGATTTATTTAATTATTTTTCCGGTGTACAATAAACACAAATGAAGCATTATCAAGCATTGAAACGGCCTCTTTGGCGATTTTCGAAAAAACATGCTTCCAGTATAAATCAAATAATTTCAATAATATTTCAATTGTTGCTTTCTTTGATAGCTATCCGGGATTTATTTAATTATTTTTCCGGTGTACAATAAACACAAATGAAGCATTATCAAGCATTGAAACGGCCTCTTTGGCGATTTTCGAAAACACATGCTTCCAGTATAAATCAAATAATTTCAATAATATTTCAATTGTTGCTTTCTTTGATAGCTATCCGGGATTTATTTAATTATTTTTCCGGTGTACAATAAACACAAATGAAGCATTATCAAGCATTGAAACGGCCTCTTTGGCGATTTTCGAAAACACATGCTTCCAGTATAAATCAAATAATTTCAATAATATTTCAATTGTTGCTTTCTTTGATAGCTATCCGGGATTTATTTAATTATTTTTCCGGTGTACAATAAACACAAATGAAGCATTATCAAGCATTGAAACGGCCTCTTTGGCGATTTTCGAAAACACATGCTTCCAGTATAAATCAAATAATTTCAATAATATTTCAATTGTTGCTTTCTTTGATAGCTATCCGGGATTTATTTAATTATTTTTCCGGTGTACAATAAACACAAATGAAGCATTATCAAGCATTGAAACGGCCTCTTTGGCGATTTTCGAAAACACATGCTTCCAGTATAAATCAAATAATTTCAATAATATTTCAATTGTTGCTTTCTTTGATAGCTATCCGGGATTTATTTAATTATTTTTCCGGTGTACAATAAACACAAATGAAGCATTATCAAGCATTGAAACGGCCTCTTTGGCGATTTTCGAAAACACATGCTTCCAGTATAAATCAAATAATTTCAATAATATTTCAATTGTTGCTTTCTTTGATAGCTATCCGGGATTTATTTAATTATTTTTCCGGTGTACAATAAACACAAATGAAGCATTATCAAGCATTGAAACGGCCTCTTTGGCGATTTTCGAAAACACATGCTTCCAGTATAAATCAAATAATTTCAATAATATTTCAATTGTTGCTTTCTTTGATAGCTATCCGGGATTTATTTAATTATTTTTCCGGTGTACAATAAACACAAATGAAGCATTATCAAGCATTGAAACGGCCTCTTTGGCGATTTTCGAAAACACATGCTTCCAGTATAAATCAAATAATTTCAATAATATTTCAATTGTTGCTTTCTTTGATAGCTATCCGGGATTTATTTAATTATTTTTCCGGTGTACAATAAACACAAATGAAGCATTATCAAGCATTGAAACGGCCTCTTTGGCGATTTTCGAAAACACATGCTTCCAGTATAAATCAAATAATTTCAATAATATTTCAATTGTTGCTTTCTTTGATAGCTATCCGGGATTTATTTAATTATTTTTCCGGTGTACAATAAACACAAATGAAGCATTATCAAGCATTGAAACGGCCTCTTTGGCGATTTTCGAAAACACATGCTTCCAGTATAAATCAAATAATTTCAATAATATTTCAATTGTTGCTTTCTTTGATAGCTATCCGGGATTTATTTAATTATTTTTCCGGTGTACAATAAACACAAATGAAGCATTATCAAGCATTGAAACGGCCTCTTTGGCGATTTTCGAAAACACATGCTTCCAGTATAAATCAAATAATTTCAATAATATTTCAATTGTTGCTTTCTTTGATAGCTATCCGGGATTTATTTAATTATTTTTCCGGTGTACAATAAACACAAATGAAGCATTATCAAGCATTGAAACGGCCTCTTTGGCGATTTTCGAAAACACATGCTTCCAGTATAAATCAAATAATTTCAATAATATTTCAATTGTTGCTTTCTTTGATAGCTATCCGGGATTTATTTAATTATTTTTCCGGTGTACAATAAACACAAATGAAGCATTATCAAGCATTGAAACGGCCTCTTTGGCGATTTTCGAAAAACACATGCTTCCAGTATAAATCAAATAATTTCAATAATATTTCAATTGTTGCTTTCTAAATTTGCTTTCTTAATTTGAAGTTTCGTACGTTGAAGGCCGTTGAAATAAAAATCAATACTTTTCGCAGCCGGTCGTTCACGTAAGGCGATAAGCTTCGGCCGAAAAAGATAACCGAACCAGAAACTTTCACTTTTAGTTGTTTTCGAACGTCGGGCGCTCGAACGTCTTTTATTTTGAGTGAAAAAAATTAATTTTTTTGGTCGAAAAGTGCGACGAATTCGAATTTCGAAGTGGTGGGAAGCTGCGTCGAAAACTGAGCAAGGTAGGAGATTTTATTAAGCACCTGTGACGTCACGGGCTCTTGCTTAATTTTTCTGCACGATTTTGAGCGGCGGAGGGGGTGTGTTTTTATGGGAAAAATTCCGCTAATTTCGATTTCGAACAGTTTTTAAGTTGCATCGTAAACTAAGCAAGCTATGATTTTATTAAAATGAAATTACGTCACAAGCACATGACTGACTTAGGGCGCGCATTGCTCGAAAATTTTCCATACGAACCGCTCGTTTTTTTTATTGTATCCGAAGCTCAAAAGTGCAGGAATTTAAAATTTTGAAGTCACACCGAAAGTAAAGCCAGCTATGATTTTATAAAGATCTGTGACGTCACAGAAGCTCGTTAACCGTTTGACTTTGTTGAATTTTTGGGGCGATTTTGGGGCGGAACGGGACGCGCTTTTGGTCTCGTTCGAATCGAAAACTCGAGGATTCCGATTTTGAATAGTTTTGACGATATCTCGAAAACTAAGCGAGCTATGATTTTATTTAGATGTCATGACGTCATAAAGCCATCGTTGACTTGGAGCGCGCTTTACTTGAAGTTTTTCCATACGAACTCCATTGTTTTTCAGACTTATCCGAAGCGGAAAAGTGCTCGGAATCGGAATTTTTTTAGTTTTTGGCGATATCTTGAAAACTAAGCGAGCTATGATTTTATTCAGATGTCATGACGTCATAAATCCGTCGTCTGCTTTGAGCGCGCTTTACTCGAAATTTTTCCATACGAACCCCATTGTTTTTCGGACTTATGCGAAGCGAAAAAGTGCTCGGAATCTCAATTTTTTTAGTTTTTGGCGATATGTTTAAAACTAAGCGAGCTATGATTTTATTTAGATTTCATGACGTCACAAACCCGTCTTCGACTTTAAGCGCGCTTTAGTCGAAATTTTTCCTTACGAACGCTATTGTTTTTTGCACTTATCCGAAGCGGAAAAGTGCTTGGAATCTGAATTTTTTTAGTTTTTGGCGATATCTTGGAAACTAAGCGAGCTATGATTTTATTTAGATGTCATGATGTCACAAACCCATCGTCGGCTTTGAGCGCGCTTTACTCGAAATTTTTCCATACGAACGCAATTGTTTTTGGACGTTTTTTGGACTTATCCGAAGCGAAAAAGCGCTCGGGTTCTGAATTTTTTTCGTTTTCGACGATATCTTTAAAACTAAGCGACTTACGATTGTTTTATTGCGGTGACGTCACAAAAGACGTCGTTTACTTTTACGCGCGCCTTACTCGAAATTTTTCCGTACGAACCGGTCGTTTTTTATTCGTATCCGAAGCGCAAAAGTGCGAAGAATCCGAATTTTTCAACTTCGTTCGGCTGGCCCGTCGCGTAAGCGATCTGCGAATTTTTAAACGTTATGAAATGCGTGCGTTGAACGATCCGATCGGCGGGGCGGCGGCGGGCGTCGGGCCGCAGGGACCGCACGACGCAATGTTTGAAAAAGTCCACCGGAAATTAAAAAGGCCGTGAAAAAAAAAACAATCGCACTTTCGCTACAGACTAAAAGCTTTTTATTAGCGATTTACAAAATAATTGAAACCGATCCTTCTGTAAGCAAAAAATCAAAGTCGCTTCGGTTTGTTTTGATTTTTTCGCTGTTTTGATTTTTATTATTTTTTTTTGCGCTCGATACGTTTTTTTTCATAGCCGCGAGAGGGCTGGCGAAAAGAATAACACGCGGGCCGCGGGAAGGCGACGCGAGGGAAAATGATTTTCTCGATTCAATCGGGTTTTAATTGCGGAGGGCGCGATTTGCGGGGTCGGGGCGGGTGTGCGTCGGGGACGTAGGTAGAGAGGCACACGTCGTCGTCGTCGGCCCTTCGCCCTCGTCTCGTCGGCGAAATGGAAGCGGCCCCATGAAATTTTAACAAGTTCCACTGTATATTTAATTATTGTAATATTTATAAAAGCGCGCCCGCTTTGGGGGTTGAAACGGCTACGCGGGGGGTGGGCGTTTAAATAAATAACAACCCTCCGCACCAATTTACTTCCACCGAAAACTTTTTATTGTATATATAAAAAAAAGTTTCCCGAGCGTTATTATTGCTTCGGTCCCCGGCAGTTCGCGGAACTCTGACGAGACGGGAGGGTGGGTCGGGGGCGGCAAGAATTAAAGAAACAATAAATGAAAGCAAAGCAAAGAGAAATATTAATACCGCCGCTCTCCTTTTAATAAAATAAGTCAACACGCCTCAGGTTCGGGAGCGGGGCGGAGGACGCGGCGGCCGCCGTTGCCACCGCCGCCGCCCTGCAAAACAAAACATTTATTTTACCGTTTTATAACTCGCTAAGAATATAATTCAAATAATATAATTTAAATTTTAAAAAGGCGCGTCCCCTTGCCCCGCACACACGCGAGCCGCGCTCGGCGCCCACCCCCTTCTGCTTCGCAACGCGAAAGGCCGCCGCCGCCGAGCTCCAAGATTCATAACCTCAATTAATTATAAAAATAATTCCGAAATGGGTCAAGAGGCTCGTAAAACATCCCTTAAAACAAACTTTCGCCCTTCTACCGCTCCTTATTTTTTTTACTCTTTTCGTTGTATTAATAACGACGTTTGTTTTAAATTTCCCCCACTCCACCGTTTGATTTTCGTTTTGTGTAAAAAATTGTAAAATGTGATTTTCTAAAAGGGTTGTTTTACGATTTTCATAAGGCAAGTGACCCCTCTTTCGATTCGTACGGAAGTCCTCTTTACAGCGGTACAAAAAAACAAAATGGTTGCTATTTCATTTAGCGGAGTTCCGAACCGCGGGGCGACGTCAAAGGATCGGGGATAAAATTTCAGTGCGACATCGTATTGTACGCTAAAAGTGTTTTTTGTTTTTTTAAAATTGCGCTAATAACAGAGCCACAGCTAACTTGAAAAAAAATAATTTAGCTTTAGATTTTTTCAAATAACTTTTTTATTTTTTAAAATAAAGCGGGCTTGTTACATATCGTTTAACTCGCAAAGAATTTCTCTTTTTGAAAATGTTAAAAAACAAAATGGCCGCTATTTGATTTAGCGGAGTTTCGAACCGTAGCGTGATGCGAAAGGTTCGGGGACAAAATTTTAGTTCGCCATCATATTGTACGTTAAAAATCGTCCCAAGAAAGTGTCTTTTGTTTTTTTAAAATCGCGCTAACAACGGAGCCACAGCCAACTTATTAAATTCAAATTTATTCTTAGATTTTTGCAAATAACTTTTTTACTTTTTAAAATAAAGCGGACTTGTAACATATCGTTTAATTCGTAAAAAACCCCTCTTCTCGAAAATGTTAAAAAACAAAATGACCGCTATTTGATTTAGCGGAGTTCCGAACCGCAGTTTTACGCGAAAGGATCGGGGGCAAAATTTCGATTTGTCATCGTATTGTACGGTAAAAAATGTCTTAAGAAAGTGTATTTTGTTTTTTTAAAATCGCACTAATAAGGGAGGCAAAGCCAACTTAAAAAAAATTAATCTACTCTTAGATTTGTTAAATAACTTTTTTATTCTTTAAAATAAAGCGGGCTTGTTACATATCGTTTAACTCGTAAAGAACTCCTCTTCTCGAAAATTAAAAAAAAAACAAAATGGCCGCTATTTGATTTAGCGGAGTTCTGAACCGTAGCGCTACGTGAAAGGATCGGGGTCAAACTTTCAGTTTGCCATCGTATTTTACGTTAAAAATGGTCTTAAGGAAGTGTCTTATGTTTTTTTTTTAATCGCGGTAATAATGGAGCCACAGCCAACTTAAAAAATTGTAATCTATTCTTACGGTGTGCAAATAACTTTTTTATTCTTTAAAATAAACCGGGCTTGTTACATATCGTTTAACTCGTAAAGAACCCCTCTTCTCGAAAATGTTAAAAAACAAAATGGCCGCCATCGGACTTAGTCGAGTTTCGAACCACATCTCGTCGAAAAACAATCGCAACTCAATTTTTGAAGTTGCCGTCGTAATTTAAGCGAAAAAGTGCCCCAAGAAACTTTTTACAGAATCGAAAAATTCCTTTTAGTAACGAAAATACGGCCTTACAAAATTTCGACAGGGGCGTACGCATTATTCGCGCGTGGCCCGCACATTTTGCGAATTCCCCGGTTTACCCTTATAAATTTCTCCGGACCCCTCGCTTGAAAAATCTATCCTGCGGGTAAGCTCTGCTATAAAAACCCTTTTTTCGTTTCGAATTTTCGTTCGCCTTTTTTGCGCTTTTTTCCAATCTACGAACCGAAAGGTCCAAAAAAGCGCGGGCGGCCAGCCTACCGCGCCTTTTTTTTCGAACTAAATCCCTTTTTGATTTTAAAAACTTACCGGTTTACTTTTGATAATTCCTTAATAATTATTCCAGGTTGCAATTTTTGGTCGCCCTCCGCCCCCCGCCCTCCGTTGAAATGGAGGGGAAGGGGCGCCCTTCCCGAACAAGAAAGGCGCCCGCCCGCCCCACAAGACGGCCCTCGACGCGCGCGGGGGGCGGCGGCGGCGGCCTCCTCTCTCTCTCGGAGAGATCATAAATATTTCTTTCTGCATTGTAAATAACCCTAAACGCGAAGACTACAAACTTATGAATTATTTGCGTTCATTTATGTAATATTCAGGTTGCAATTTGAATAGAACTCGCTCTTCTATGCCAATCCGTTTGGTAAATAATTGAATTGTTTGAGAAACGCTGCCCTCTCGACGACGACCCAAAGTTGGGCCGCCGCCCCCCTTTCCGCGCCGCCTCCCGCCGCCTTTGTTTGCGAGCAGTCGGCCGAAAAGGGGGGATCTCTTCTCGGTCGCAGGCGCGCATTGCGACCCCCCGAAAACGCGGGCGCCTTGCGGCCAGGCTAGTTCTTTTCGCGCGCGGAATGCGCGTAAATATTTCTTAATTTTTAATTATAAATAAATGCCAGACTAAACTAAAAATACGACGTGCGATTTTTAAAAGCGCGTTGCACTCGGCCGGCGGGGGTCGGAGGGCGGGGGGGTGTGCAAGACGTAAACAGCACGAAATGAGTATTTTATATACTTATAAAAATAAGCCACTTTTCGAGTTTACCATGATGGCGTGGACCTAGACCATTCAAATTTGGTACGAAGGTGGCAAATTACAAAAGATTAAGATTGAAAGGGGTTCGAGGGGCTTAGGGGCACTATTTTTAGTTATTTCGATTTTTCTTGCGCGGATCGCCCTGGAGGGGAGAGGGAAGGGGGTAGAGGATTGAATTTTGGATACGTGGTAGCCCCATTAAAGGCACACGTTTTCGTTTTTTGTGCGCCGCGATATCTCTATCGGCGGCCGAGATATCCGCCTCCAAAGAACCGTTTCTGCGCAAGAAATTTTACCCCCCCTTTTTTTCAAATGAGATTTTCGGCCATTTCCCGTGCTCCGATTTAAAAAATGACCTATCTGAGGATTTCAAGTCAGAGGTGGGCCTATCAGACCCTTATTTTAGTTTTTTAAAAAAAGTCCCTGTAAGCCCTACGGAGGGGCGATTTTTCACAATCAAATTACTCGAAAACAGTAGCAGCTAGCGTTCTGTAATATTTAAATTCGAATAGAACGCGTTATTTTACGTAGGAAAAGTTAAATTTTGAATGGGGCAGAGCCCGGGGCTCCACAAAAATCTGAAAAACGGCTTTTTGGTGTTTTTGATTGCTAATATCTCCCAAACTAAAACGATAGAAATTTGGGGTTTGCGCAGGTAGAAAGAGCGGTCTTTTAGATGCTAATAGTCATTTTGAGGATATTAGGGCTGCGTAGGGCTCCGGCTCGATTTTTTTACCAACACCTTTTAAAGCGATCATTTTTACGCTACGAAAGACATCATCTTAATTCACCAAATACAACATTTCTAATTCTTCCTATCGTCATATCTAAGACTTGGAATTTTTAAAAGGGGTTAAATTTATATTAGATAGAAAGCCCAAAGAAGAGCGCCTCTTACTGTTAGTTTAAAAAAAAAATTTCTTTAGACGTTTGGCCCTCAGGACCCCGTAAATAATTAAGCGGAATTTCTGAAATAGGGGTATGTTTGATGCAGCATACCGGCTTAGGGGTTGAAGATAGACCCCAACATAAAGCGAACAAAAGTGTCATGAGATCTTCCAGATTCATGTAAAAAAAAGTTTTTGTAAATCGGTTAAGGGGTTCTCGAGATATTAGATTAATAAGAAAAAATTAACGGCTCGCGCACGAGTTTTGAAAATTTGACGTTTCATCTGACAGAAGGAAATTTATTATAATTAATCATTTTGATGTACCTTTGATTGCTAATATCTCCGAAACTAATAACAATAGAAATGTGGGGTTTGCGCAGATAGAAAGAGCGGTCTTTCGAAATGACAATATTCATCTTTGAGGACACCGGGCTGCTTAGGGCTCCGGCGCCAGGAATCCTACACTTTTAAAAGCGACCGTTACGATATGAAACACAACCTTGAGAGGAATTCACGAAATACAACATATTTGAATAATTCTTCCCATCGTCATTTCTAAGACTTGGCATTTTCAAAGGAGTTAAATTTATATTTGCTGGAAAGCCCGAAGAAGAGCGGTTCTTACTGTTCATTTTACAAAATTTTCGTTTAGAGGTTCGACCCTCAGGACTCCCCAAAAAAATTTGGGGGGAATTCCTAACATAGAGGTATGTTTAATGCGGCATACAAGTTTGGGGTGTTAAAGATACACCAACATAAATTAGTAAATTAGTTTTAACAAATTTGATTACAAAATGCATAAAATGGATTAATTATTAATTTTTGCAGTTTCGTACATATTTATTTAAATTAGCGTCTTCGATCGCCTACTTGCAATTTTAAAACGTCGTTTTACATTTTTTACTATCACTACAAACAATTATTTATTCTTTTTAAATTATGTATTGAAAATACTCTCCAATAATGGAGTAACAAGAGGTTTTCTTCTTGGACAGACGTTTTTCTTAATGAAGGTATTGTTTCTTCCCGTCTTTAACCGTTATGAAACAAAAAAAAATGTTTAAATTCGAATTCAAAGCATTATGGGTTGGAAATATAAAATTTTGAAAGGCGCAAAACACCGGGAGCTTTGCAAAAATCTTAAAAGGCGGGCTTTTTTTGGTAATTTTTGATTGCTAATATTTCCGAAATTAAGAGATTAACGGGCAGATTTGCGTAAACAGAGCGGCTTTTGAAATCTTAAAACTCGTATGCGAGGAAGCCAAGGCGACCAATTCTGTAACACTTTTAAAAACAAACTTTTTACGCTACGAAATAAAATATTTTATTTAGCGAAATACATTTTTAATGGTTCTCATGTCTTATCTCAGACATACTCAATTTTATTTTTTACAGTAGTACAAAATAACTGACTAAAGAAGCAAACAACACTTCCACATAACAAAATTAACAACGAATTTTAGAGAGGTATTTACATAAACTAACCCATCGAAAAAACAAACTGTACTAAAATCACAACTAAATTTCTTTCTTTTTAAACGCTCAAATTAAGGGACGTTCGAGAAGCTGATATTTACAATATAGGGTCGGCTAAAATCTCCAAATTCGTAACGCTCATCGACTGGTCATCGAAACCAGTTTAGAAAAAAAAGTATTTTAAAGCTAATAATAAACAAAAATGTATATGCTGTATTTGCAGCTGATTACGGCTATCTACTATCCAAGTAAAAAGTATCGTCATCTCACTTTGAAGGCCCAGGTTTTGAAAAACTCTAAATGTATTTTAATCAAACTAAAATCGGATTATAGTGAAAATATTTCTGTACGCCCATGAATAATTTTATAATTTTTTAACAAGGGGGTAATTCGTTACCTTAATTTTATGGTTCAGAAAACTGTGTTTTTACTTATATTTTAAAAATGCTTACCTTTGTTCATTTTAATTAATTATATTATATATATGTATATGATAGATATATTCTTTTAATTAAAAAATTATGTTATTGCGTTAACTGAAAAAAGAGGTTTTAATCTATTTCAATTTCCTCATTTGATAAAATATTTTGCAAAAGTTGATTGGATATTGAGAGTAAAACTAAATAAATTGCTCTGTAGTATTAATTTAAAAAAAATGATATTAATTAGAATTTTAAAATTTAAATTATGTTACGAGACGCGTAAGTGAAGCTAAAATGCAACAAAATCGCAAATTTTCGTTTGCCCCAAAGAATAAATAGCCGCGAAGCGGCGAAACAAGTTCGCATTGAATAACAATAAATCAATACTAACAAAATGCTGCAAAATCGCGAAGCGATTTTGCCAGAAGATAGCCGCGGAGCGGCAAACAAATCACATTGCATAACAATGAATTGATGCTAACAATAAAAATGCAGCAAAATCGCAAAGCCATTTTTCCTAGAAGTACCGGACTTTAAGAAAAATCAAAATGTCAAGAAACTGACAAATTTTGAATTGTACTAGAAGCCGAAGGTCTTAAACGCGCAGCGTTTATCAAAAAATACCGACATATTTTGAATTTTTCTAGGAGCCGAAGGCCTTAAACGCGATAGGTTTAGCAAAATCGCGAATGCGATTTTGCCTAGAATTAACCGCGAACGGCAAACTTCTAGTTAATACTTATAAAAATAAGCCACTTTTCGAGTTTACCATGATGGCGTGGACCTAGACCATTCAAATTTGGTACGAAGGTGGCAAATTACAAAAGATTAAGATTGAAAGGGGTTCGAGGGGCTTAGGGGCACTATTTTTAGTTATTTTGATTTTTCTTGCGCGGATCGTCCTGGAGGAGGGAAGGGTTAGAGGATTGAATTTTGGATATGTGGTAGCCCCATTAAAGGCACACGTTTTTAAATTTTGTGCGCCGCGATATCTTTATCGGGGCCGAGATATCCGCCTCAAAGAACCGTTTCTGCGCAACAAATTTTACCCCCCTTTTTTTTCAAATGCGATTTTCGCCCATTTCTCGTACTCCAATTCAAAAAATGCTATGCATGGGGACCCCCAATCAAATGTTGCCCTATCCGACCCTTATATTTGTTTTTTAAGAATACGGCCCTGGAAGGCCCTAGCCGTGCAAAATTTCAAACTCTAATTACTCGAAAACGGTAGCCGCAAGCTGCGTAAAATATTTAAATTCGAATAGCACGCGTTATTTTACGTAGGAAAAGTTAAATTTTAAATGGGGCAGAGCCCCGGGGGCTCCGCAAAAAACTTAAAAAACGGGCTCTTTTTGGCGATTTTCGATAGCTAATATCTCCGAAACTAAAACGATAGAAAATTGGGGTTTGCGCAGGTAGAAAGAGCGGTCCTTTTAGATGCTAATAGTCATCTTTCAGGACATTAGGGCTACGTAGGGCTCCGCCTCGATTTTTTTACCAACACCTTTGAAAGCGATCGTTTTTACGCTACGGAAGACATAATTTTAATTCACCAAATACAACATTTCTAATTCTTCCCATCGTCATATCTAAGACTTGGAATTTTTAAAAGGGTTAAATTTATATTCGCTAGAAAGCCCAAAAAGAGCGCTTCTTACTGTTAATTAAAAAAAAATTCTTTAGGCGTTCGGCCCTTAGAAGCCTCTAAATAATTAGGCGGAATTCTGAAATAGGGGTATGTTCGACGCAGCATACCGGCTTAGGGGTTGAAGATAGACCCCAACATAAAGCGAACGAAAGTGTCATGAGATCTTCAGATTCATTTAAAAAAGTTTTGTAAATCGGTTCAGCGGTTCTCGAGATATTAGATTAATAAGAAAAATTGACGGCTCGCGCACGAGTTTTGAAAATTTGACGTTTCATCTGACAGAAGGAAATTTATTATAATTAATCATTTTGATGTACCTTTGATTGCTAATATCTCCGAAACTAATAACAATAGAAATGTGGGGTTTGCGCAGATAGAAAGAGCGGTCTTTCGAAATGACAATATTCATCTTTGAGGACACCAGGCTGCTTAGGGCTCCGGCGCCAGGAATCCTACACTTTTAAAAGCGACCGTTACGATATGAAACACAACCTTGAGAGGAATTCACGAAATACAACATATTTGAATAATTCTTCCCATCGTCATTTCTAAGACTTGGCATTTTCAAAAGGAGTTAAATTTATATTTGCTGGAAAGCCCGAAGAAGAGCGGTTCTTACTGTTCATTTTACAAAATTTTCGTTTAGAGATTCGACCCTCAGGACTCCTAAAAATTGGGCGGAATTCCTAACATAGAGGTATGTTTAATGCGGCATACAAGTTTGGGGTGTTAAAGATACACCCCAACATAAATTAGTAAATTAGTTTTAACAAATTTGATTACAAAATGCATAAAATGGATTAATTATTAATTTTGCAGTTTCGTACATATTTATTTAAATTAGCGTCTTCGATCGCCTACTTGCAATTTTAAAACGTCGTTTTACATTTTTACTATCACTACAAACAATTATTTATTCTTTTTAAATTATGTATTGAAAATACTCTCCAATAATGGAGTAACAAGAGGTTTTCTTCTTGGACAGACGTTTTTCTTAATGAAGGTATTGTTTCTTCCGTCTTTAACCGTTATGAAACAAAAAAAATGTTTAAATTCAATTCAAAGCATTATGGGTTGGAAATATAAAATTTTGAAAGGCGCAAAACACCGGGA